>CAIGQQ010035257.1:3034911-3061815 GCA_903798035.1 Danio albolineatus | reverse complement strand
TATATATATATATAAAATTTATATATATATATATATATATATATATATATATATATATATATATATATATATACACACACACACACATACAGTTGAAGTCAGATCTATAAGCCCCCCTTTTATTTTTTTTCATTTATATATATATATATATATAATTTTTTTTTTAGACAAATTACTTATTAATAATATTATTATTATTATTATTAGTGTTGGAAGCAGTTATATTGCTTAGTATTTCTGTTGATTTCATTAATCATTCATTCATTAAATTTCCTTCAGCTTAGTCCCTTTATTTATTAGGGGTCACCACAGTGGAATGAACCACCAACTTATCCAGCATATAATTTACACAGTGGATGCCCTTCCAGCTGCAACCCAGTACTGGGAAACATCCATACACTTGCATTCACACACATACACTATGGCCAATTTAGCTTATTCGATTCACCTATACCACATGTCTTTGGACTGTGGGGGAAACAGGAGCACCCGAAGGAAACCCACACAAACACAGGGAGAACATTCAAACTCTACACAGAAACGCCAACTGACCTGGCCGTGGCTCAAACGAGGGACCATTTTGCTGCGAGGTGACAGTGCTAACCACTGAGCCACCATGCTGCCCTTCATTAATCATTTTAGGATTTTTAAATTTCATTTATTATTATTATTATTATTATTATTTATCTAAATTTGGATCAGTTTATTGCTTTAATTCTTGCATTAAAATGTTAAAAATATATTTTAAATGTTTAAATGAATTGTGAGTAATCTCCCTCCTCTGCTGTGTTTGTTGTTCAGCTTGCCTGTCGTTAGGTGTCTCTCAGTTGGACTCTGTGATCATTGCTCCTCCTCCTCTTCCTGAGGGTGAAGCACAGACACTGACACACCTGCAGCCTCTCTGGAAGGAGCTAGAGAGTCTGGTGCAGAGCCAGAAGATTGCTGCCATCGGCACCTCAGACCTGGACAAAACCCTCCTGGAGCAGCTCTATAACTGGGCTCAGGTCTGTTATGACTAGGCATACAGCATTTTCCTGAAACAAAACAAACAATAATTTTCAAAGAACTTCAACACTGACTTTTAGCTCTTGTTTCTTGCAGATAAAGCCGAGCAGTAATCAGGTCAATCTGGCCTCATGCTGTGTCATGCCTCCAGACCTCACTGCGTTTGCTAAAGAGTTCGACATTCAGCTGCTAACACACAGTGACCCCAAAGGTGAGTGTTTTTGCTGAGTCACATGTAATATAAACCTTTGTCATATTATAAAACCAAACAAGATCTTTTGTTAAAACAAATGTATATTGCGAAATTTCCATAAACGTAAAGAGTGTTGTGTGACAAACTTGTCAAGTAGCAGTTGATAGTTTTCATTTGATATCACACCGTTAGGGGAACACCCCCTGGGCAGGCAAAAAAATGCTCCCACTGACCATCAAGTAACGCGCTGAGTGATTTCTGAATGATTTCTCATTGAGTAATATCCAAAAGATAGATGTAAACATTGCCAAAATGCTGCTCTGACAGGGACCTGAGGGTTTTAAATGACAGCTAGGGTGCAGAATATGGATCACAAGTGCCCAAAATGGACAGTTTGTGATCGTATCTCTGTTTTGTTCTGCTGATATGGTATACAAATATTCATAGCTTGAAACAGATGGGAATATTACCGGTTTGTGCTGCGTTTCTATGGAGATCCCAGTGTACCTGCCATTACGGCCCATTGTTTTGCCCACCATATGACTGAATCAATAAGTCATTCAGAAAATCATGACGACAAATATCGGTAGGTTTACTTATAATGCATTGGAGCAATATGCGTGTTAGATGAGCATCAATGGAAAAGTTTTCCAGGACGTTATAGTTCCTGATTTCACAGATCAGTGGATTCAGAATTTCCAGATGAACAGATCAACTTTCCTCCCTTTTCTTCCCCCAGTTGTGCAGTGGATTGTAGCTCCATCATATATTTAGAGAGAGTTTTTCTGACTTTACATGGTGACATACACCATGTAATCTGTAAGTTAGAAAATTCAAACAAAATGTTAAATGATTTTAGTTTTTAACTTGTGTGATGAAATTGAATGGTTTTGCCATGGATATAGGCAGTGTTGCTGACATTACGTTAAATATGATAAATGGATGCAAATTATTAGCCAAAATAGGATTTTGTTTTTCGGCTAAAAATATAAGCTAAAAAAGGCTATGCTGTGTCGCACTGCACAGCAATGTTCAGCGCACTGGTTTCATTCTCCATCAAGCCATTGTCACTGTGCAGTGTGAAGGGGCTTTCACATTGAATGCGGAATGCACTGCGCTAGGAAACCCATTCATTTCAGTGGCTAGTGAAGTGCAGTTTGTTGCCATGCAGACCAAAGTGCTAAAGCAGAATGCACTTTCACAAATGCTAAACAAATTTTAAAGTAGCGCATAATTACACCTATATTTGTCTATACATGTCCTGCACATGCTCACCTGAAAAACAAAGTCCTCTCAAATAACACATTGTCAGGACATTTCTATGTAGTATAATTGTTCCTGACTCTTGTAATAATGCTACTATTGTTATGCCAATGTTAGTATAACTGACTCAATAAAATGTTGCTGTGAATTTAAAAGTGGTTATTTTATTGGCTTGTCTTTCTTAAAATCGATATAATTTGAGTTAAAATTAAAAAGCCTTACAAAATTACATTGTATTATTCAGTAAAATAATAAATAATTATTATAAAGCATTTTCGGTTTTGGTTTGAATGCGTCCAAAAGATTTTATTCCTGCAGAGAATTTGCATCCCTACATGTTTCCATCAGTTGTATTTACAAATCGTAATTTGTTTTCGCAATTTTTCAGGGTAATGGAAACACCTTGTGATGGTGTGCATCAATCAGCTCTATCGTGAAATTATGTGATGCCAATAATAATAATAATAATTAATAAAAAAACTTTATAGCACTTTTAAAAGTAGCATCTCAAGGCACTTTAAAGGCAAAACGTGCAGCAGTAAAAGATACATACAAGGATGGATGCAAAAAAAGCAATAATAAAACAATTAAAAACATAAAATAATAAATGTAATGATTAAATAAAAGCTACCTTTAAAAGTACAGCTGCGTCCCAAATCGCATACTTATGCACTATTCTACGCCATTTTGAAGTATAAATAGTATCTGTAGTATCTGGATTCGTCACAAGATGGCGCCGAGCATGGCCGCCGTGTTGCGAGCTCTCAGCAAACCTTGTTGTGTTTTGTGTGTTTTACTTGTATTTTTGTTGTTTTTCGTGCTGGATGTACACGCGCTTATTGTCTACGAAAGACACACACTTCTGGAAATTGGTTCCCTCGTCGCACATCGAAAACCGGACTTTGAGTTCTTTAACGACGCTCTGTTTACAAACACAGAGACAGAGCCCTTTGTCTGGGTCACACAACCGCGGCGACGACGAAAACGCAGCCGGCAAAGAGGAAAGAGAGCCGGCGTCCTCGTCAGACTTAGACGCCGTGGCTTTCGACCTCCGCTCCCCACCATTCTGTTGGCTAACGTTCAGTCACTGGACAACAAACTTTGCGAGCTACGGGCGCGCATTTCCTTCCAACGGGAAACAAGAAACTGCTGCATTATCTGTCTTACAGAAACCTGGCGGTTTCTGCGGAGGTTCCAGACACAGCTGCTGAACTTTCGGGGTTCTCCGTGCACCGCGCGGATAGATCGAAAGAACTCACAGGGAAAAGCAGAGGAGGAGGTGTTTGTTTCTTTATTAACAACTTATGGTGTGACGAGAGAAACATTCACTCGGTTAGATCGTTTTGTTCTCCTGATCTGGAATACCTTACGCTTCTGTGTCGTCCATACTGGCTACCAAGGGAATTTACAGCGATTATTATCACGGCTGTTTACATCCCCCCTCAAGCCAACACAGAACAGGCGCTCAAGGAACTGTATGGGAGCATAAGCGAGCAGGAAACCGCACACCCGGAGGCAGCGTTTATTGTTACAGGGGACTTTAACAACGCCAATCTCAGGAAAATCGCTCCAAAATACTTCCAACACATCAACACAAACACGCGTGGTGATCGTATTTTGGACCACTGCTACACTCCATTCCGGGACGCCTACAAATCCCACCCACGCCCACCGTTTGGCAAATCAGATCACTCCTCTGTTCTGCTCCTGCCTGCTTATAGGCAGAAACTGAAACGGGAACCACCCACTCTCAGGACGTTTCAGAGCTGGTCAGACCAATCGGATTCCATACTCCAGGACTGTTTTGATCACGTTGACTGGGACATGTTCCGGGCGGCTTCTGATGACGACATCGAAGTGTACTCAGACACCGTTACGTGCTTCATCAGAAAATGCATAGAAGACGTGGTTCCAACAAAAACTGTCCGTATCTACCCCAACCAAAAACCATGGATCAATGGCGAAGTTCGAACAGCCCTATCAGTGCGAACCTCCGCCTACAAATCCAGAAATGCGGAGGAACAAAAACAGGCAAACTACAACCTTAGAAAAACCATCAAAGCAGCAAAACGTCAGTACAAAGACAAAGTAGAAGGTCAATTCAACACCAATAACGCAAGGAGCATGTGGCAAGGACTTAATTACATCACAGACTTTAAAAGTAATAAACCAGCCACCGTAAACATTGCTGCTTCTCTCCCGGACGAGCTCAACTCATTCTACGCCCGCTTTGAAGCTCAGAACAGCGCGCACACACAGCGCGCTCCCGCGGCCGACACAGAAACGGTGAGCACACTCTCTGTCTCTGTAGCGGATGTAACGAGATCTTTCCGTCGCGTGAACATCCGCAAAGCTACGGGCCCAGACGGCATTCCCGGACGTGTACTTAAAGCATGCGCACACCAGCTAGCGGGGGTTTTCACGGACATCTTTAACCTCTCGCTCTCTCGGTCTGTGGTTCCCGCGTGCTTTAAGACCGCTACTATTGTGCCAATACCGAAATCAGCTAAAACCACCTGCTTGAATGACTGGCGTCCGGTTGCACTGACACCCATCTTCAGCAAGTGCTTTGAGAAGCTGATTAAAAACCACATCTGCTCTGTACTGCCCGCTCACACTGACCCTCTGCAATTTGCATACAGAAACAACCGCTCCACTGATGATGCAATTGCTTTCACCCTACACACTGCTCTGTCTCACCTGGAAAACAAAAACACATATGTGAGAATGCTGTTTGTGGACTACAGCTCAGCATTCAACACCATAGTACCTGCCAAGCTGGTGGAGAAGCTGCAGGCTCTGGGTCTGCACAGCTCTCTGTGCAACTGGATCCTGGACTTCCTGTCAAGCAGACGCCAGGTGGTCAGAATGAACAACATCACCTCATCCACACTGATCCTCAACACTGGTGCTCCACAGGGCTGTGTTCTCAGCCCACTCCTGTACTCCCTGTACACACATGACTGTACATCCAAACACAGCTCCAATGTCATCGTTAAATTTGCTGATGACACAACGGTGGTGGGCCTAATCACAGATAATGATGAGACGGCCTACAGAGAGGAGGTGCACTCTCTGGCGCTATGGTGTCAGGAAAACCACCTCTCACTCAACATCAGCAAAACTAAGGAGCTGGTGGTGGATTTCAGGAGAGAGAAGAAGGAACACACTCCCATCACCATCAACGGCACACCAGTTGAGAGGGTCAGCACTTTCAAGTTTCTCGGAGTTCACATCGCTGAGGATCTGACATGGACTGCTCACACAGACGCAGTGCTGAGGAAGGCACAGCAACGCCTCTTCTTCCTCAGGCGTCTCAGGAGGTTTGGAATGAGCCCCCACATCCTCCGCTCGTTCTACACCTGCACTGTGGAGAGCATCCTGACTGGCTGCATCACCACCTGGTACGGAAACAGCACCAGCAGCAGTCGCAAAGGTCTACAAAGGATCGTGCGAACTGCTGGCCGCGTAGTAGGAGGTGAGCTTCCCTCCCTCCAGGACATCTACACCAGGCGGTGCGTGAGGAAAGCCAGGAGAATCATCAGTGACTCCAGCCACCCAAGCCATAGACTTTTCTCTCTGCTACCCTCAGGCAGACGGTTCCGCAGCATCCGGTCACGCACCAGCCGACTGAAGGAAAGCTTCTTCCCACAGACTATCAGGCTGATGAACACTTAACACACCTCACACAAACTCTTTTCATACCACTCACTGCACACCATCAACATGTAGCATGCACTGCACTTTAATCAAACCATACTTAAAACAATACTGCCTACAACTACCTATTCACATATTCATCGTCTTATACGTACTGCTGTCAACATTGCAATTGTACATTCTTTTGCTCCCCTTTGGGAGTATTTTGTTGCATGTTGTATTTTTGCACTGTGTGTATTTTGCGCTGTCTGCATTTGTGCACTGTCTGTATTTTGCACTGTCTGTATTTTGCACTGTCGTTGTATCTGCACTGTCGTTGTATTTGCACTGTCTGTATTCTGCACTGTCGTTGTATCTGCACTGTCGTTGTATCTGCACTGTCGTTGTATTTGCACTGTCTGTATTCTGCACTGTCGCTGTATTTGCACTGTCGTTGTATTTGCACTATCTGTATTTTGCACTGTCTGGAGCCAGCACCTAAGCTTTTCACTCATCATAGCACACGTGCTGCTGATGATGTGACAATAAAAGTGATTTGATTTGATTTGATTTGATTTGATTTGATTTAGTGTGTTCACACTGAAAACTCTGAAAATAAGTGCACTTTAATTATCCGTATGATGCACTCATTCAGCCGGTAAAATAAAGTGTGTAATGATGGACACTTCACGCACTCAACGACCACAGCTTTGCGCACGTAGCGGAAGGGGCGGAGCTATCGGACACACATGTTGGATAACTTTATTCATTTTGGACTGTAAATGCAAAATTCTCCTATAAGAGTGATTATAGCGCCTCCTGATGGTGAATGCGGTTATTCTCATGGCAGGTATTATTTGGCACTTTGGTCATTTATTTCATTAATTTGGCAACCATCAAACGTCATCTGGCAAACGGTTTGAACTTCCGCTTAGTAAAAAAGCTATTAGTGTTTCATTTGGGACAACACTACATACATATACTAGACTGTTGAGTGTGTAAGTGCATAAGTACATAGTGCTTAAGTGCATAGTGTATAGTGTGTCATTTGGGACGCAGCTTATGTTTCAAGTAATAATTTGAAAATACTCACGGATATCAGGGGGTAAAGAGTTAAAATAGCTCATTTAATTATGCAAATCTTTTGTTTGTTTGTTTGTGTGTCTAGAGCTCATCAGTGCAGCAGGTTTCCAGGAGGCAGTGCAGGGCAGCAGTCAGGAGCTGCAGGTGGACGACTGGAGGCTGGAGTGGGTCTTGCGCTACTCCATCATCGTCAAGAGCAGAGGCATCATAAAAGCCAAGGGCTACATTGTTCATGCTAAAAAGAGCAACGACCATTAACGGGGCTGTTTGGCTTCCTGAAATCTATTTCCACCAAATTGTTGTCCTCTATTACATCATTGATGGGTAGTTTTGTCGGCACACTAAAGTGAATTTGAGTTATCCGAGGAACAAAAATTCACTTGATGCATTTTTCCTGATGATTTCAATTATTTAGACAGCTAGCTGTTTCTGTGGAAACATGCAAAGTGCCTGCTTTTCTTTTCTGATTTTGACTTGGCCTGCTTTAATTTGCAGTAATTATCCAATGGGTAGAAATTAAATGGGTTGATGGGATAGAAAATTAGGATTCTTCAAGAAATATTTTAAGTACAGAGTCAGAGGGACCGTTTTAATGTTTCTGTGACCTTGTTTTCAGGAAGAAAAAAACCATAAACACCCTTATGACCTTATTGAAAAACTTTTTTATTATCATTTTAGGAGGTTTACCACAGAGATTTGTTTTCAAATTAGTTTTAGATTTTTTTATCTTTAAGTTTTTATGTCAAAATTAAGTCCTGCTGGTGTTTCAAGTTTGTATAATTTATTTTTTCGCTTTACTTCAAATCATTTTGAATATTTGTTGTCATTCTATCTCTTTTGCATCCCTTTGTAAACAATTTGCTTTGCTTATCTGAGCTTAAAGAAATATTAAGGTATGTAACTGTATGGAATGCTGTTAAAATGCATGGCATGAACGGCATTGATTCATTGTATATAAAAACACTGGAAATATTCCACACTTGAAGGATACCAATGCTTATAGCTCCAGTATCTAGTGGATAGTCAGAATATATATTTTTACCTGCGTTATTTATTCATTGTAATGGCAATTCCTGTTGGATCCAATCCTGTAAGAGAGATTGTTTCTTGTACTGTACATGTAATTACTATTTTCCCATATTGTGATGAACATTTTTAATCTGGTTTATAAACTTCGCAATTGAAAATTGTTTATTTTTCCGCAATTCGCCTTTTTTTTTACACTCACATTTAATGGATAGTTCACCCAAACAAATGAAAATAATGTCATTTACTTACCCCCGCTTGTTTGTATCAAACCTGTTTGTTTATTTTACTTCTGTTGAACATAAAAGAAGATATTTGGAAGTATGTTTAAAACCTGTAACCATTGACTTCCACACTATTTGTTTTCCAGTTTACATCAAAATACTGTCTTTATGTTAAACTCGTTTGGATTCACTTGAGGGTGATAAAATGTTAGTAAATTTTTTGGGGTGAACTATTCATTTACAAACAACCCATACCCATGTTTATATAAACACACGAGTAGACAAAAAGCCATGAAAGCAAAAACAATGGGTCGGGTAAATATGAAAGAAAAAACCCGTCTCGAGTCCTCAGGATTCGACTTTACCGCAACACCTTCAAATGTAGATAATAAACAACGTGTTATCAGTAGGTGGAACCAAGAAGCGGATCCATATCATCATTTACAACTCACCCAGAGCTCTGTTCAGCTCGCTCTCGTGCATCGACTGATCGCGTCTGTACATTCAGAGAATGCGCGTCTCGCGGGCGGAAGTGCGTTCAGAGCCATAGTGGCAAGATGGTGGCCACCAGGAGAGGAACACGCGTGGGCTCCCCGGTCAAAAACACCAGCGATGAAAATTCTGGGACCACTACGGTATGTTTGTCAATTTTGAATTTAAGTAGTTGTCGATGTTTTTATCAGCTGGAATTGATTGTGGGAATGTTTTGTGGCGTTTTATGTGTATTCATGGTAAAATACACCGCCGCATGTGTGGGTCCAAACGTTTGGATAACGCGTTGGACGTGTAAATTACGGAGTTACGCAGTTAGAGAATGCTGATTGTTAATACTTTGCGTTGTTTGTTTACACTCTGTTGAATATAAGTTGCACAATGTGATTGTGTATCCAGCATGATTGCATCAATATGGCCATATCTCGCCATGTGTGGTTTTCCTATAGCGTAAATTGTTTATATTTTGTGGCACAAAAATCACAATGTGCGTGATTTAATTCATTCATTTCCTTTTGGGCTTAGTACCTTTATTAATATGGGGTCGCCACAGCGGAATGAACCGCCAACTTATCCAGCATATGTTTCACACAGCGGATGCCCTTCCAGCTGTTGAAGTGTTTGGATGTTACCCATCGGGTACAATCCAAACACTCATTAAACTCAAACACTAAGGACAATTTAGCTTACCCAATTCAACAATACCACATGTCTTTGGACTTGTGGGGGAAACGCACGCAACTACGGAGAGAACATGCAAACTCCACACAGAAATGCCAACTGACCTCGAACCAGCGACCTTCTTGCTGTGAGGCGAACGTGCTACCCACTACGCCCCTGTGGCGTCTTGTGAGTGATTTTTCATCAGTGATTTCACTCCAGGCATATGCAACGCCATTAGATTATGTGCAGCAAACATAAAAACATCATAAAACCAAAATCCCAACTTTCATTTGAAACTCCTGTTCTGTTTTGTTGCTTATATAATCCAGTCGTTATTTGTTTGTGATGTGATGATCACTATGTTATGAAGTGTAATAGAAGACTGTTTAGACGCTTCATAAACGGTAAGAACAAAACAGTAATGTTGTGATAATGCCATTGTTTCTGAGAGTAGATTTAGTTTTTGCGTTTCTTTTTACGCAACAGCCAAGGCAAATTGATGTAAAGTTGGTTTTATATTCACACATTTGTTCAGTGACAATTTGTGACACGGTTCCTATATTGTTTACAAAGGCTACTTTCAATATTTGGTCTGAAGTAAGAATGACTTCAATACAGCATTAGCACTATTTAATTGACAGAACAATGATGTGCTTTGATAGACATCGGCTGCTAATAGGCTTTCCCTGTGTAGAGTTTACAAAGAATACTTTTTTGAAATTATATAATTAAGGAGAAAGTCTGAATGTGTGAATCTAAAACCTACATTGCCTTAAACTAGGGCTGTACAATTAATCGCAAAACAATCGCGATTTAAGGTTTTGATTTTTATTTATTGTTCTGACTGGAATTGAGGTTAGCTCATCTTTATTTTTTCATGTCTGTTTTTAAGACAATTTATTAGTTTTGTTTATCGAGCAGTTAGTACTAATGTGTACAGTATGTTTGTTAACTAGAGCTGAGGTTAGTTAATCTTCATTTATTTTATGTTGTCTGTTTTAAAGACAGTTTTACTACAGTTTTATTTATTAAACTTAATACTAGGCTATTTCATTGTGAAATGTTTTGTTATGCACTTCTTGTGCACTGAATACATTTAGAATGTGTGTGTGTGTGTGTGTGTAGCTTGTTTAAAAAAGCAAAAACAGTTGCCAAATAAAAATCAAATAAAATCGCAATATTCGTTCCAAAAATCGCAATATGATTATTTTGTCCATATTGCACAGCCCTACCTTAAACCATAGTATAACATAAGCAAGTTTAAAAGTGTGACTACATGAGTAAAATGTTTATTTGCTCTTTTACGGCCCGAACTACAAACGCAAAGCAGTAAAAACAGACTGTCTGAGCAATATGGCCCAAAAAAAGTACAAAAAATTGTGGATTTTGGCTTAATACATCTCTCCAAGTCTGTATTTTATTAACTTGTCAAGTGTTCATATTGTGAACAAAAAGGCATTTAAATCACTTGAAGTCATGACTTTGATAATAATGCAAGGCTAACTTTATTGTTCTTACAGCAGCCCACTCCATCGACCAGAAGAACTCGGCGCAAGACGCTGACGGAGGAAAATCACTCCCAGTCTGACTCCCAGCCAGATGAGCCGAAGGATGATAGTACTGCCTCTTCCCTAGCAAGTCCACCTAAGAGAGACACTAGAAGATCCACACGTCTCACTGCTAACAAAAAGCAGCCTGACTCTACCCACGAAGCAGACGTTTCTGAATCAGAATCCAGCTGCTCTGTAGCTTCCGGTGTACAGCCCACACCTAGAACCCGACGGAGAACCACAGTCAGAGAGAAGCGCACTATTGAGGAGGAGGCATCTGAAGCTGAATCTTGCTCCTCAGCAGCATCAGCTACCCGTTCCCGAACTGCCCCGCGAAGCCTCAGGAAACGAGTTTTGACTTCAGCTACTACAAAAGATGATGATGCCTCTGGGGCCGAGTCTTGCAGTTCTGCAGTATCACTCACCAAAGGTACGGACACTCAACGGATGACAAGGAGCCATCAGAAGACTGCTGTTCCCACCACAGAAGCAGATCAGTCGGAACCAGAATCATGCTCCCCTGTCGTGCGCAGATCTACACGAAACCAGAAGGTGACAGTGACCGAGCCGATCCCGATGAACTTAGAAGAGACCACAGAAACCCCTTCTTCTGTGTCCAGGACGCCGAGAGGCCGTAGGCAAAAAACAGGAGTTGATGATGATGAGTCTGATGGATGCAAGTCTGGTCCTAGCACGAGTCCCTGGAGATCCATTAGACGCCAGCCAAAAGGTGACACCACAGTTGGCGAATCTGATTCAGAATCGGTAGCAACTGACGTCTGCACCTCTCATGGGAGCCCAAGCCCTCAAAGAGGAAGAGGAACACCTTGTAGTAGTCGAACTGGGTCTGCCAGCAGTAATCGTGCTGTTCCTGTAAGCAGGACAAGAAGTAAAGCTAAAATGATTACTGCTGCCATGTCTGAGGAACAAAACGAAGACGAGCAACTTCAAAGTCATCATGAAGGTATTCAAGCACCTGAAGAACAACTGGATCAAACCATGACCATGGAAACCATTGAGGCTCAAGAGAGCACCATGATTGAGGAGGAAGCTAAAGATACTACTATAGTTCAGGACGAGCTGGTCGAGATGCTGGAAGTTCAAAGCAACTCAGAAGAAGTCAAGAAGTTGGAGGATCATGGAACCAAAATGAAAGAACCAGTAATGGTCACATCTTCATTAAATGAAGCAGAATTTGTGGAAACGCATTCAGAGTCTATGGTAGAAGCCACCGCAGAGGTCGTTGAGAAAGCCATTGAGGATCAAACATATGCTGAGCCTGAAGAAGAGGAAGCTGTTCACGAAGATGCAGTCATGGTTGAGGATGCTTCTGAGGCTGAGAAAACGGAATCCAGCCAAAAAGATACAGCCGTGGTTGAGGAGATGGCTGAAGTTCAAACATGTTCTGAACCGGCAAAAGTGGAACCAACTCGAGAAGCTTCAGTCATGGTTAACAAGGATTCAGAGTTTCAAACATCATCAGAGTCCTCAAAAGAGGAAACCGTCCAAACAAATGTAGTCCTGATTGAGGAGGTTCCTGAGGTTCAAACATCAGCTGAACCAGTAAAAGCCACTCCAGAAGATCCAGAACCAGCTGTGATTAAGGAGAAGAAAGGTGTAACTGTTACAGAGGAATCAAGTGAGATGATTAAACTTGACGATGACTCTGATGCTGGCCCTTCTACGAGCTCACATACTCGAGTAGATTTGAGCACCACAAAAGAATCATCTAAGGAGCTTCCTCACCAAAAAGAAATGATTAGTTTACTGGACAGTAGTGAGGATGAAGGTAGTAGTGATGAAGGTCTGTCTGCAGAGGAAGAGGGCGGTTCACAGGAAGATGAAGATGATTTGATTTGTCCTGATGACAAACAGATGCCAGAAGAAGCAGAGGCTCATGGTAATGGACTGTTTGTCATAGACACTAGACCTGGACTAAGGCCTGAAGACCAGTACTATGTGGATGCCAAGCAAACCGAGGAAGAAGAAAAAGAGGATGAGGAGGACGACTATGTTGATGAGGAAGGAGATGATGACGATGATGAAGATTCAACGGTGCTTTTTGCACCCAAAAAGCCTCTGTAAGTTATCGCCACTACATAAATCATAACGTATAAAACTTTATTAATTATTTTAAGTGTAATTTATAAATTGTGATTTAGGGCCAATGATTTCTGTTCATCATCAAAACAACTTTCTTTATTCTCCTCCTCAGGATGCAACTCTCTACCTCCATTGATACAGGTTTGAAATTGAAGGAGCTTGGTGGTTTGTACGTCAGTTTTGATGGCAACAAACCAAAGACTCTCTCCAGCGTTTTGAAGGCCCACAAGGACGTGGACGGTCAGGATGAGGTAAATGAGTCACGCATTGTTCTGGATGAAACATTTGATTATATATGATTTCAAATCAGTTTGTGCAGCTGAGTGAACTGAAATGCTGTATGTTTTGTGCAGTTGTTAAAGAAGAGTGTTATCGTTCCGGGTTTCGAGAAGAAAGATGCTGTGCCACCATGCAAGGAATCAAAGCATGCTGCTAAACTCAAACGCAAGGTGGGCAGAGCTGTCATTTTAAAGGAATAGACTAGTCCTGTTTTTTGTCTTTGTTATTTTTAATGATTGTCTGTTGGGCTAGTTAAAGGTCACACAAATCCTGTATTACCAAAGGTGTACAGAAGAAGGTACAATTTTAGCCTAGAATCTTTAATTGTTCAAACAGTTTTTCTAGTTCAAACTAATTTCCAGTAGCTAATCTCTGTCTTTGCCATAATGACAGTACGTAATATTTTACCAGATTTTTTGCAGGATACTAGTGCTTAAATTGCAGATTAAAGGCTTAACTGGGTTAGTTAGGCTAGGCTAATTTACCAAGTCATTAGACAACAGACAAAAATCTTAAGGGATGCAATAACATTGACCCTAAAAAAAAAAAAATATATATATTTTAAATTAAAAGCTGCTGTTATTCCAGCCATAACTTAAGAAATCAGGCTTTTTTTCCCAAAGGAAATAAAATAATAGAAAACCATGAAAGTTTACTGATAAACATTCAACTGTGACTGTTAAACATCACCCGGGAAATATTTCACAGGAGAGCTAACGCTTACACTGTATACACACAAAAATCCATATGATATTGTGTGATTTTTATATGAATGAATAATTAAAGAATCCTAAAAAAAAATGCATCACATGTTCCACCAAGCTATTCGGCAGTATTTAATAGTAATAAAAAAACATTTAATAATAATAAAAAAACATTTCTTACGCATCAAGTAGTCATAATAGAATTCAGATTTTTCATGGAATAATGGTGCTGAAAATATATTATTTAAACCATACTAATTTTATACAAGTTGCTTAATAAAATGGATGAAAATACAAAAACCATCTTTAAATTATTATCATATGTCATAATTTTACTGATTTGCATCTTATATTTAATCAACCATATATAGCTCTGATTAAACATTTTTTTAAATGCATAAATGAAAATGCATAAATAACCTTACATTGTTGTTGGGTCAAATGCAGTAAATATTTAATCAAGTTAAACAAATATTTGTCAGTTCTGAGCATTGTTTAACTGACCTGGTTTAGCTGAAAAAACAAACAAACAAACAAACAATTTCAACATTTTTATTCATGTCAGCACCTGTAATTCAGTGTATTGGAAAATATACTGGCTGAATGACAAAAATGTCACTCTAATTGACAAAACATTTACTTCAGCTTATATTTCTGGCTGTCAATCAATTGAATGAGAATTATTCTCAGCATCATATCATGCTTTAAAATGAGTTTGTGATGTTATGCTGAATGTGTATTTCAATAATAGTTCTGTTTCAGAAAACAAGAAGAATTTGTGCTTTTTATTTTATAATCAAACACTTGTTTGAACATTCCCAGAAAAAACAAACAAACATTTGTTACTTGAAATAATTTTAATGTAAAATCAAGGTCTGCACACTTACGCTAAAAAGTTTTGTGGTTTGGAACAATAATTGTATATTTTGCAATTTTATTTTCATCAAATTGATGTAAAACCAAAAAGAGAGTAACATTATTTTCTTTGGATATAAATTAGTTGAAATTAATGTGATGTGACCCTTAAATACTTAAGATATGTTTATCATATTTAAATCATTTTTTACTCTAATAACTGACAATTGTTAAAAAAAACAAAAAAAAAACTAAACTACAAAAATAACATGTGATATTTATTGTATCCAGGCGGAAAGAGAAAAGACGACTGGCGATGGCTGGTTCAACATGAGAGCACCTGAACTAACAGAGGAGCTGAAAAATGACCTGAAGGCACTGAAGATGCGTGCAGCCATGGACCCGAAGCGCTTTTACAAGAAGAACGATAGAGAAGGCTTTCCAAAATACTTTCAGGTAGGTTGCAGTTTTTATCAGCAACAGACTTTTCTTCTTCCCTCAAACAACTTTTTGAAGAGCCATTGTTCTTAAGACAAAAAACTAAGAATGGTAGTATCAAAAACCACAATTACCCACAGCCGTACGTGTTTAAAGGCAGCAGACAATGACACATTATTCTGTTCTTTCTAAAGTTTGGCTGTTTTTGTTTCAGGTTGGTACAGTGGTTGACAGCCCTGTAGACTTCTATAATTCACGAATGCCTAAGAAACAAAGGAAACGTACCATTGTCGAGGAGCTTCTTGCTGATGCTGAGTTTAGAAGGTACGTTGGTGAAACTGTGTCTGATTAGCTTTAGGTGGAGGAAAATGTGATAAATTATTTGTATTCCTGACAGCAGCCTTTTATTATTGATTGTTCTGGCTATTGTTTTAAATGAACTGTCATGTTCTAAAATGCATCTTTTCTTCTCTTTTTAAGCTCTAATAAAAGGAGATATCAAGAGATCATGGCAGAGAAAGCAGCACAGGCCGCTGGAAAGCAGCACAGAAAGAAGCACACAAAGTTCTCTAAAAAGAAAATGAATAAATAAGGCAAATCAGGTCTTTTTTTTTATTTTCTAAAAACATTTCAAGAAATTGTCAAGCCTTTGTAAATAAAAGGCCACTATATAATATGTTTCAGTGAATTTCTGAAAAGGCTATTTTGGTTATAATGTGCAACTTGTACAGAGAGAGTAAGATTTTATACTTAAAGCTTGACTTTCACTTAATTGGCTCGAGGTTGATCACATCGGTTTGACTATGGATTCACAATAAATCTTCCAATACCAATGTGTTTTTTCATTTTTAAGAATACTTTTCATAATGGAAGCTAATAAAATACTATGTCAAGCTCCTGTCTTGTGTACTGTTCCCTGATTTATTTTACCAGACATAGAAAGTTGCAGTTGTGTGTGTGTGGTCACTGCATCCAGGTGTTTTGTGATGCGTTTGTGTAGAGCTCCTTGTAGATGTTGCTCAGACTGTCCTCAAAGGCTGCTCTGTGGGACGTCTCTGCGTGCGCTGTCGCTCTGCTGGTCCTGAATGTTCTGCTGTCTAAATGAGCAGATGGTTCTGCAGAAATACTCCTACTGAAAGAACAGGACACAACAATGAATGTGTACATTTCACTGTAACAAGTTCACATTATCAGGAGTCACTGATAATGATTAAACTAAAACTCTAGAAGGAGGCACATTGCAAAATAAAAGTAATTATATATATATATTTTTTTTAAACGAGTATGACTTAAATTAACACTCTGCTGTCATAAATGCTGCTTATTTTAATCTGGCGATTTTTTTCTTCCTTTGAACCGACAACTTCTTTACTCAGCATCTCTAACAATGTCAACATTACACAATTTCAGACAGACTGTTTTTTTTGTGTGTGTAAAGATGTTTAAAATTTGTCTTAGAAAGTTAAAAAATATATAATAAATATTTACAATAAGGTTGTATAAGTTAATGCATTTACTAACAAACATTTATTACAGTATTTGTTCGTGTTAGCTAAAATACAATTGTTCATTGTTAATTCTCACAGTGCATTAATGTTAACAAGCATGAATTTGGAAGTTAAGAATGTTGAATGTTGAAATTTGATTAATAAATGCTGCACATGTTCATAATTAGTTCATGTTAGTAAATACTCTTTAAATACTAGTAAATCTAATGAAACACTATTGTAAAGCGTTACAGTGTTTGCTTAAGAAGGGGGTTTTTGGGGTATATGAGTAAAGCCCCAGTCAGATCACATGATTTTTTTTGTCAGTTACGAAAGTCACAATGTCAGATTATGCGATTTTTTTTTCTTGATAAAATCTTGACTTGTCGTAGGTTACCAGACTACACGTTCCTTCACAATCAGTCATCCCGTGATGTCTACGACGAACATTATTTCCCAAAGCAGTGTTGCTATCATAACATTTCTTATCGCAATTTAATTTTTTTTAATCTTATTTTAATGTCAATAAACACTGATGCTGGCTGACAACTAATAACTACATTAAAGGATTCGTAATGACATTGATAGGATCAAACTTTTATGTTTCCTTTTTAATATTAACATATTTGTTTGAAATCTAAATGTATATTTTCCTGCCAATGTTGCTATTAAACACTTTCTTGCCTGAACATGAAATGAAAGCACATCAGCAGCTGTGAAGCATTCATTAAATCCTTATTTTCCACGGAGCGGAACAAATCACCGCACAGTTGGACGCGCAAAATATAACAAAAATATAATTCGTATGTTTCTTGGAAAATGTATCTTTTAGAAACGAATTTCGTTAGCTATAATTTGTATCTTAATTGTTATGTATTTTTCGTTGGTCAGTAAACAACTAGATAAAAAAGAATAACATATAACCTTCGAGGTGATGCGCTTCAAAACAAGCCCGCTATATGCCTCAGCGCCAAAATACGAGTTGCCGTGAGATTGTGTTGGTTTGTTAAATAAAATAGCCTAAATAAAATTAAAGTTAAATATTCACAGTTTCAGAGAAGCCTATATTAAACGGTTCTCACTATTAATTACACATTTAAATAAGCAGGATGTATTTAACAAAAAAGGATGAAAGCAGTGGTGCCTGCAGCCGTGCGGCTGTGCGTACCAACGAGAGGGCGCAAATTAATCCCGCTTATTTATTTATTTTTTTAAAATAATTTAGATAAATTATTAAACAGTATACACTACCATACACCGACAAAGCAAGAAAGAATGAGAATAAATAAAGGTGTGCGTTTGTGTGATTTAAAGTGCGCATGTACTTGCGAGGTGGGAGATGTAAAGAAAAAAATACTTATTTAAATGAATTAAATTGTAATTGATCAGCACAATGGATGGTTTTGTCACTAACAATGAAAACAGTTTAATATGGGCTTCTCTGAAACTGTGAATATGTCACTGTAATGAATAAATGTAGCCTTTGACAGCAAGCATCAGTGTTTTTTCAGATTGAAATAAGGAAGGGATGATGGGGCGGGTGGTGCTGGATATGTGCGTACCTTTGAATAAAATCCTGCAGGTGCCCCGAGAACTCAGAAACTCATTGTGAGAATGGAGATGTCGGCATATTTGTGCCAGTCTGTCAGATAAAATTGCTTGAAACACCTTAATTTTTTGGAGAAGGTAGTTAAATATTGCATAGCCAATGACTGGTCATATCCACCCGTGACCAACTCATAAGTACATATGCAGCCGATTTTTTGATTACCTGACCCTGACATTAATGGCAGCACCCACTGAGATAATTGAAGGTCTAAATTATGTGCTCCTATGGGCCGTATCACACACGACAGAACTAGTCGTAAAGGACAAGAAAAAAATTGAACATCCTAGACTTTCTGCAACAGTGTCTTGTAGCGTCGCAGGCATGGAATCGGTTGTTGTGAACTATGCCACATTACACGAGAAGAAACGATTGAATCTTGTGTCACGATGCCTATTTGTCGTTTGCGATTCTCTACGACGCCCTATGTTCAAGAAAATCGTGTGATCTGACCGGGGCTTAAGAAACGTCTTACAGGTTAGGAAGACCAAGAAAGTTACATTTTTTTGAATAAGTGATTTATGATTTGATAATGATTTAAGCATAAATGGGTTTAAATGAGTATACAAATTAATTATTTAGGAATATTAAATATTAAAATCTGTATTCATCCTAATTAACATGAGAAATCCTCAAGAGTTTAAAATGAGGCGTTGTTTACCTGTCCTGTTGCAGCCGGCTGTCAGTCACTGAATCACAGTGGGCGGAAACACATGAACTCTGTCTGACTCCCTTCTCCTCCTCCCCACTCTCTTTATCCTGACAACACACACACATATACACACTCTAGTCATGAACATCACTGTCAGTAAAAACTTAAAATGTAATAAAATTGGCATGATTATGTAAGCAGCATTACAAAAATCTTACACTACATAAAGAGAGATATATTGTTAGATTTCTTGGTAATTTCTTCATCGTTCGTCCATCTAAGATGTAGGTGACTTTTCAGCTGAAACCAGGACGAAGCAGTTAAAAAAATTGACTCAACTTAAATGGCTTGAGCCTACATACCTATTAAAATTAATTATTGAAGTAAAACTGTTTCATGCTCAAGACAAAGTTACAGCATTCTGATTCTCTCAGGAAAATAAAGTGCCAGGAGGTGTGAAAAAAAAAAAAAAAAAAAAAAACAGGGAAAAAACACTGTTTTCGTAACACTGACCCATACAATCACAGTGGCATGATCAGTCTTGGCTGGTTCTAGGAACAATCGATCACACCAGTGTTAAATTAAAATCTGCCTTTCTGCAATGGGAAAACAAGCATGGTGCTTGTCGAAGATCATAGCGTATCATTGGTTTCAATGAAATAATGTTTGCTTAGGTTGCAGACAATTTAACACTAGAAAAAACTAAAAAAAAATTGCTTTTTAATATGCACGCTATGGAAAAAGACAATAATAATTTCAGACATAGTATGAAAAATGTGTTACAGCAGATGTGGACCACTGTGGGTGGTTTAGATAACTGCTATGTTCTTCCCCCACTTTAGCTTCCATGTTTTAAGGAATGAATGCTCAATTTATGTCTTTATGTCATAAAAAAAAAAAAAAAAAAGTTAAATTAACTATAGCTAAACACACTGAAAAAAAAAAATTTCTGCAAAACTGTTGCAAACAATTTATTTGGGTTGAATTTAAACAAACAAACAAATTACATTTAGTAATGCTCAACTTAATTAGTTTGTTTAAATTCAGCTCAAACAAACTTTTCAAATACTTACCTTAAAAAATGTTGTAAATCCAATGAATCATCTTTGAATCTTTTTTTCAGAGCAAGCTTTCCCACAAAATGCTACATAACCAAGAGCCAATCTTGAAAAATGAAAATCGCAAAAGTAGTTACAGCCCAGAAGCCCATAATTTTTTGGATAAAAAATACATTTTGTTACATATGGATATGAAAGAAAAACCTGATTCATATTTCAGAATCAGAGCCCAACTCTTGAAAAGTATAAATAACGTTCACAAATAAATGCCCACTTTCTTGCACTTCTTTTTAGCCTCCAGTGCCTAGAATGCAGCTCTGCACAAGAAGTTTGGCCAGAGGAGAAATGGTCATGTCTGGTTTCTCTCGAGATTTTTATTTTTTTCCTTCACTTTCGTCAATTGGTGAAGTTTGTTCCTTGCCACTGTCTTGCTTGGTTTGGGACTGGTGGAGCTGCGCATAGATGGATTTGCTCTTCAGTGTTTGGACTTTCAGCAGTGAAATTTAAACTATGCTGAACTGAACCAAACTCAACTCTGAAAACTGGACTGACACAGTTTCAATTTACTAGAACTTCTATGTTAAACTGCTATTTTGTAAAAGCGCTTTAGAAATAAACATGAATTGAATTTAATCTTCTGTGATGTTCGACTGAGGAAGAAAAAAATCAACTACATCTAGAATGCCCTTAGGGTGAAAATATTTCATTTTTGGATAAACTATACCTTTAAATTCCTTCGAAATCTGCTAATGCGACAGAGTGAAACTCATAAAAGCAGATCCTTTGAACTGCTTGATTAAAACTCTTTAAAAATAAATCCCGCTTCTCTCTTTTTAACTCTAGAGTGGATTACACATTTCCCGTCTTGAGCTGGGCTTCAGCCACATGGTGCTTGGCACCCAACTGTGCCACTGTGCCATCTCTCCTCTATCTGTAAAAGATGAGTCTGTAACGACAGCCGTCAGCCAGCAGACCCGACTCCCAGTCAACATGCGCTCCTTTTTCTCCTCTAAGGGAGGATTTGGGGAAGCTTTAGAGTAATTAGAACTCTTTGGCTTTTTCTTTGGCGTCAGGGTGTTCCAGCGAAACGTGGCGTGGGTGGTGATGCGTTTAAGCGGCCCACGACTTGAGCGAACAGAAAGAATGAGCACATAAGGTGATTACCTGGAAGACAGTGGCGGCACATCCTGACACAATGGATGTGAAGAATACAGAGCGTCTGACAGAATCAATGGAGGACGTTTGAAACGCTGACATGCGGCGTAATGAGTGTTTCGGAGAATGCTTTTGCACACAGAATGACAGCATTACATGCGGTTGCGATCTCAAGACGTGACGTACAAAAGAAAGCTTGCAGCGGGGTCCGTGTCTGTTTAGGATTCTCTGCACTCGCTTGTGGATCTCCTGTGACTGTGAGGGACTGGATGAACTCTGGAACCTGTTGGAAATGGAAAACAACACTGCTGAAAATGCATCACAAAGAGAGCGAAGTCATTGCACAAATATGAGCAATTAAGTCTTGGAACTTCACCAGAAAATCAATTACAAAGGAATGGTTGGAGGTGCCAACTATAATGAATTCATACAAATTATGAATTATTAGTTTTTAAACTTGAATTAAATGGAAGATTCATTAACGAGGTATCCCATTTTTGTGGCCACGTCGTATTAAACTCATAAAAGTGATTTTATTTATGTAGAAAGCATATTAATTGAAAGTCTACTTAAATGTTAGACACATTTTTTGGAAATTAAATGTCAGACATTTATTTACAAAAGGTTATTTTGACAGATTCATATGTATAAAAGAATAAGTGCTCATACAAAATTTGTATGAATTTTTCTAAGTAAGAGATCTTGATGAAATGTGGGTAAAACATAGTAAATTGAAGGAAAATGAGCAGTATATAGATATAAAATGGAATTAACTGAATATTTGGGGGATGTACTGTGATCCTTAATCATTTATATAATTTGTCCATTTGTTTGAATTATATTACATATATATATATTACAATATATATTACAATAAAATATATTATATATATTACAAATATACTTTATATTACAAATATATACAGTTGGAGTCAGAATTATTAGCCCCTTTTGATTTTTTTTCTTTTTTAAACATTTCCCAAATTATGTTTAACAGAGCAAGTAAATTTTCCCAGTATGTCTGATAATTTTTTTTCTTCTGGAGGAAGTCTTATTTGTTTTAATTTCGGATAGAGTAAAAGCAGTTTTTAATTTTTTACAACCCATTTTAAGGTCAAAATTATTAGTCCTTGTAAGCTATTTTTTTCCCGATAGTTTAAAGAACAAACCATCGTTACACAATAACTTGCCTAATTACCCTAACCTGCCTAGTAAACCTAATTAACCTAGTTAAGTTGTTAAATGCTACTTTTATTGGGTATCAACAGTAAATTGTCATGAAAAATATATAATAGTCATTGTTTTTGTATTGTAAAACATTACAATACACATTCTAATGTAATTAGATGTATTGCACTTGCTGTTGTGATTGTGTATACACATATACAGTGCTCACCATAATTGAGTACACTTTTGAAAATGAATATTTTTATCCATTTCTCAGTGATTATAGGCAATGTATTAAACAAAACAGATTTATTAAACAGATATATTTATCAAAATAATATTTTAGTTACCAAACATATTTAGAAACTGACAGATAATGCAATTAAATTAAATTAAGCAAAATAAAGTACAACCTGCAAAATGTCAACAAAATTTTTATATATTTTTTGCTTCTCTTGATTTTTTCCTCTTTTTAAAATTTGTTTTTAATATTTTTCTATAAACACATACATTTGGGAGTACTAGTTTTTGGACTGTTATCGTAAGTTACTCTGTTAGATAAGCTCCAGATTTGGCTTCAGTACTGACTAATCTAACGTAAATGCACAAATATAATACTATATAGCTTCCTATTAAAAATATGAAGTTAAAAGATAGATTTGTGAGCGGTGTACTTCTATAAGCTTAAAACTGTATGATTCAAAAAAGTAACCTCTTTATTACAAATAAAAATTAAAAGTATAAAGAATAGTTTTGTACATCATTTATTATTAAGATATAGAATATTGAAAATACAACTACCATTGGTTTGTTTTGTAAAAATAAGTTGAATGTAAGTTCCTTTTTTTATACGTTTAACGCACTGCTAACTGAATACATGTAATTTCAAAATTTTCTAAATAACATTTTAAAGTGATTTAAAAAAGAAACTTACCAGGACATGACATAATAAAATACACGGCACTAGTTCAATCCCAGCTCTGAGCACTAGTCTGTGCTGTTGCCCTTACATTGGAGCACTGTCATCTTGGGGAATACTTGTAAATTTCAGACCAGTTAAATCATGAAGTTAAATCACAAATACACACACCGAGACATTTATCTCCAGCCCTGTAGCAAATGCTGATATTTTCATTTTACGCATCTAAATATGCCACAAGAGAGAGAAAAGAAAAGCTCGGATGAGGAATTACCCAGACATTTGATCCGTGTCCTTGGGTTTAGAATATCAAACCTGCATCTGAATGCACTACCAGCATAGATATTAACTCACTGAGTTTGCTCAAAAAGACAGATGAAGGGAATTAATTAGAAATTTATTAAAAGGAATATAGAGGTAAAAAAAAAAAAAAAAGCAACAGATCTGTATGAAAGGTCATGCGTCGCTTTGGTTTTTTATCTTTAACGGCCGTAACGCAGGCAGGTCTTTATAATTACCATACAAGAAGACCAGAGAGGGACGGTCTGAACTTTAGAAAGCGCTGTTTCCTTCTCTCCCCCCACCATCAGCAGCTCAAAAAGACGTGCCTGATCTCTCATTGTGCGAATCTGCGGAGCGAGCCTTAATCTCCAGGCCTGTGACTCCGGTCATGCTTCCAATTGACAGAATAGTATCACACATTTCCCACTATTTACTCTCAAGACTTAGATTGTCTATTGATTTTAAATGTTTGCTCATGCCCCTGCGGAAAAGGCGCCGGTGGTAGAGAGACTAACAGACAAACAAACAAACATTTGCCGCTTTCGCAGCCGATGTTCAGATCAATGACAAGGGTCTCTCGGAATTTATTAAACTGTGCGTTGGGTCAAACGCATTAGATCTCACTGAAACCCAATCAATAGCATTTTCCCCTTGTTTTCTCTGCAGCTTTCCCCCCCTTCTCATAAGTAATGAACAAACATGACCAAACATCAGATTCTGTCGTTTGAAGGTGAGGCAGTAAATTCATCTTGTCTGTTGTGCGATGGCAATATAGATTTGTGGAACGGACGCTCTGTTTACTGGGCTTTGTTTTTATGAGCCGCGCATTTAGTCAATATCATGTAATTGGAAATTCATAGGAAATGGGCGAAAGGGTGGCTCTTGTACTTTTGCTTTAGGCGTGCTTGTAGGTTTGGGAAAAATGCATATCATAATATATGGATTTTTCGGAAAGGCACAAGCACGACTCATAAATGAACGTATCTAAGGATGCAGAAGTAGAATGTTTGTGTTTGTTGGACCTTGACGAAAAAAATCAATCCATTGAAAAAAATAGAATGCTAGCATATGTCTGTGCTAATGAGACGCAAAACTTGTGGGAAAGAAGGAAAATCCAGCATTCATGATAATAACTGTAATCAGATCTAGGTGACTGACATTTTAATCTACGGCGAATGGTAAATCCAAGAGATGTCAATCACAGTAAAACTTACTGGTATTAACTTACTGTCCGCACCCACCACACATGGGATTTCTTTTTGTAAAGTCAAGTGTGTACATGTGTGGGCATACAGTGAAATCAAATGTCATGTCTCGCAGGACTACGGTGTTACATAAATAAACATAATCATAAATACGAAAACAACACTGGACCTATAGGAACATACCTGAATTGTATGTTAACTATAAAGTTAACTGTAAACTATACAGATAACCTAAGGCAGACTATACAAGTATTTTTACATAAGATATAGTGAAAAAGATGTATTTGATAAATGTGTGGTACATTCACAAGTAAACATTGTTTTCCTTTGTGAGTCCTTGTAAGATGGAGTAAAGTGTCTGGTGCATATAGAGAGAAGAGTGTTTCCACAGGTGGTTTGCCAAGCCCACTGACATGTGTGAAAAAATCTCAAAAAATAAGAGATATGGAGTGAGATATGGAGTAATTGTAAGAAAGTGTCTAGTGCAAATGTGCAAACTGGTGCAAGTGTCAGAGAACTGGTTGATTATTCTGATATTATTAAATGATACTGGATTTCGGGTGTTCTGATACTTTATAACAAAGCAGCATGTAACACCACTCTTTAAGGATTATCGATACATTAAGTTAAGTTGTGCTTGCGCAGGATTTGAATCAGAATGCAAATTTTGGTGCCTGATTTCAATGCCACTTACATTATTAGCTGTTGATTAAAATTTTAATTACTTATCACAATGTAAACCTGCTAACTGTATAAATGCTAACAATTTTTCTAATTGTGTATACAATGTATAAGAAGCTTGCATATGTGATTTAAATTAGATAATTTTTTTGGTTATTTATTAAAGTTAAACAGGATTAACATCAGTATATGGTTGGAGATCAGCTAGGAAACCAAGCTGCTGTTAAAAGTGATGTTAGTGAGGCCAACAGGGAGCTAGGGAGTCCATAGTTCTTAGGGTCAGTCTCTTACTCTCTGTGGTCATTAAACATCCATTATCTCTATCCTATCAATATTTGTATTTTTTTCCCAATGGTTAGTCTCGAAAGAGTTATCGATAATCAGTTTTTCATGTAGGTGCATCCCTAATGCTTAACAGATTACATTTTCAAGTTATTCAATTAAGTGTATACTTTCAGCTCAGTTTGCATGCTTATTTTTACCCCCCTGCAGTGTAAAATTAAGTAATGTAATGTAGTTAGACAGGTACATCCTAATTGATTTACAATGATTCACATTATTTTTGGGTTCACCACTGATGCAAAAGCAGAATAGTTAGAGTTAAACACACCGTTCTCTCAGGGAAGATCGCATCAGCACTGGACTCTGATCTAGAAGCATTCTAGTCGCTGGGGTGGACTTGTCTTTGGGGGATTTATTTGGGAAACTTCTAGCAGCTTGCATGGATGCCTCCTACAAAAATAACAGAAAACTAGAGTCAGAATGGGAAGGTTACATCTGGGAAGTTTATCTGTGACCTTACAATAGATTACACCGCTGATCAAACAACTCACTTTGTAACTTACCTGTGGAGGCTTTGACCTGAAGCTTCCAAGTAGGGAGGGATCTAAAGAGTGGGAAAATATGGTTAAATGCATCCTTTAAAAATAACATTAGAATATAACTTCTGATTATTATCCGATTCAGACACAAAAGCTACACTACAGTCATAGAAATGACTTGTGCTCATAATATTTATTCCTTTCAAAATAGAGAAAAAACACAGGTATCCTGTGAAATATTGAGATTTAAAATATTCCAATTTATCTTAGCAAAAATTTCTGCATCATTACTCCAGTGATTCAGAATAATTTCAAGAAACATTTCTTATATATATATATATATATATATATATA
>CAIGQQ010035257.1:2961619-3019014 GCA_903798035.1 Danio albolineatus | reverse complement strand
GATTAATAAAGGGACTAAGCCGAAAAGAAAATGAATGAATGAATAATAACAATAATAAAAATAATAATAATAATAATGACAATAAAGTACTAATTGCTTTAAAACTGAGAACAAAATTTTTGGTTCACCAGTTGAGAACCACTGGGCCTTTAGTGTTATCAAGTCTGGCAGACAAATCAAAACATTACGCCAAAGCCTCCACAAATCTCTCTCATCCATGACATCTTTGCTTTGACCTCGTAAAAAGTTTCATGCTCTCCCTCGACATACAGCAACTCTTTCAGCCAGCATGTGTGTGTGCGTGTGTGTGGCGGCCTGACAGAAATAACCCAGGACCCTGCCGAGTGCAGATGGCCTCTCCACTTGTGATGTCACATTATACCCATTTATAACAGGAAATATGTGATGGAGGCTCTGATGAGGAAGAGGAGAAGAACTTCATCAGCACCACAGCTGTGAGCGGGACTCTCCTCTGCTCTGATTGGCTGCTGGCAATGGTCCAGCAACAACCTGAACGCCTGGGAAGCGGGGGGAGATGTGAGGGACTGCCAGGAGCGTGGGATGTGGACCTGCGGAGGGCCGGATTTTTCCAAAACATCCACCGTTCCACCTGGACGGCACACGAGGCTGTTGCATAATAATGAGACATGAAGGTTAGGCATCCCGTGTGGTGAAGTGGTCACGATCGCAGAAACAGAAGCCAGACTGCAAACATTGTGAGGCAGAGTTATGCTTCACAGTTAATCACCGGGATGTGCTGGGAATCCTAATGAAAGGCTGGAAGTTTGTTTGGAAGTAAACAGTTCGACATTGGGAGAAGAACCCTACAGGAAGCAGATGTTCTCAGTCGCTTTTATATTTAAAAAAATGTGTCTGTGCTTTTTGTTTTTTCGTTTGTTTGTTTCTGCACAAAAATGCTCACAGCCACTACACTGGTCTCACGATTTGGTTTGGTTACAATTATTATGCCATCCATTCAGTTCAATTCGATATCTCGGTGCATTGACGATGCTTTCCATACACAATTTGATATTTTACAGCATACAAATTCTTGTATTTAAATTAGGGCTGTCAATTTATTAAAACAATTTACTAATTAATCACACTTTTGTTTGTGATTAATCATGATTAATCACGAAAAGCCGTATTTATTACAGAATTAAAAACACAAGCATGTAAGTGCCATTTGAATTTTAAAACAATAAATGCCAATAACAAACAAAAATTATTCCCATGTAGGATTCTATGTAAACTACAAAAAAAAACAAAATACAGGCATTGCAAATATGGAAATTGGAAAAAAAATAAATAAAAATAAAGTATTGAATACAAACAATTGTATTCACTGTAAAGTTGTTTTGCGAGTTGAGAACATAAATTATAAAGTAGAAACAATTTTGCTTAGTCCTCCTTAACATTTAGCCAGTCCAGTCTGTTGACATTATCGGGTGACAACACACACGCACGCACGCATGCGCACACACACACATACACTCAGACAGAGAGAGAGAGTGTGCAGTACAGCACACTCCCTTCAGATCATCACCACGCACGACTACAGTTCTTAAATTATGGCTGTATTTCTCAAGCAAGGATTCTGATACAGCAACGCGAAGCAGACACTTAAGAAAAGTTGCGTGTGGGGGGGAAACACGTCAAACTTAATGAAACATTTGAGGGTGCTTGGAATCAACTTAGAGAGGAATGGGCTGTCTTTGACAGCTTGCGACATCATCTGGCACTTTCACTGAGTACATTTACATGGATCCATATTATCCTTTATCCATATTCCTGTGCTCATCAAACACAGGCAGGGCCGGAGCAAGCTGAAATGGTGCTCTAGGCGAACGGTGATCACGCTGCCCTCAACCCGAAAGTGAAAAAGAAAGTGACCGGTTCACGGATGAACGTGAGGAGCGGGAGGGAGGGGGTAGGTGTTACGGATTAAAGTGAGGACCGGGGGGTTCGCCCACTATTCTGCCGCCCTTGTCGGCCGCCTAGGTCGCCTCTATGGACGCGTCAGCCCTGAACACACGTCGGCCACAATAAATAAATAAAAAAAACTGCCACTGCGTTAAATGCATTAATTTTTTTAACGCGTTCAATATTTCAAATTAATCGGCATGCGTTAACACGCTAATTTTGAAAGCCCTAATTAAAATGTATATTTTTTACATGCATCACATTTTATATGTATCTGTAATACAATCTTGTCCTTTAATACAAGCAGTCAGGTATATGAACTGTACCTTTAATTTTACCTGCTCAAAGAAAACACTCTGCATCTAACAACACTCAAGTACATGCGCAGAACAACATGAGCATTTAAAGCAAATAAACGAACGTAAATATAATCCCGCTTGCTTTTTAAGCATTGTCGAGCGAGTTGTTAAACACCTATGATTGGTCATGTGCTCAACAGAAAGAGCTGCGATTGGCTCTAACGCATTGGTGCTGTTCACCGATGAGTGACACTGATAAACGGCAATAACATACGCGGTGAAGAAAACTCACTCTGCAGACACACTTGTGTCTGGATCAACAAGTATAACAGCTGAAAGGAGAGGAAATGTCACACCAGCAGGTAAAACGAGCCACAGTCAGAGAGAGAGAGAGAGAAATGAAGTTTACTTTCATTTTCTCCAGGGGATTCTGCTGTAACTTCACTACCTCCTGTGCCCTATTTTACGGGTTATCAGACAATTACACGTCTCGAACAGGTATTTAGATCACTGACCCTCAGCATGGAATCCTAGCCAATCGTGCTACAATGATTTGCACTTCTATGTACTTCGCTGCCCTGTCCAGCAAAGACGCAGTGAATGGTGCAGTTTCTGCGTTTTAATTACTCGCCTCCTTCGCATAGTATTGTACCGCGACATAGGGCATATGAGATAAATGACGTCAGGACATAATAGGATTAGGATTACTGAACTGATACCGAATTGTCCTCGTCTGCATCGCGGTTCACTGAAGAAACAATTCATTTTGACACCCCTACTATTTAATCTGTTTTATTAATATTAAAGTCCCATTAAAGCGGAAGCTGCAATCATTATTTTTTTTGTACTGAGATGCAGTTCCTATAGAAACATAATATTAAATGAGAAAACAGAGGGCGTGGCTTGTTTTTCTACTGCGAGCTGAATGGATGAAGTTGGCATTTCATTCAGAAAGATCAGGAACTAGGGTTTTAGTTATTCCAACCTAACACACGTCCTGCTCACCATTTCTGTTTTTTGTCAAAACTGACAGTTGGAGAGGGCGTGGCTAAGTATGTTAGCCACGCCCATCATCTCAAAATCTCGCAATCTGAATCTAAATCATTCAACTGAAAACAGGCATTTTCAGATTTCAATTAAACTTTTTTTCCTTAATGACATGCACAGATTAATTGTTCACTACAAAACTGGCAATGTGAGCTTACAAAATCATATGGTTAGTCTTGATTTCTTACGGACTTAACCTCTTATGGCCCATTTCCACTGAGTGGTATAGTATGGTATCACTTTTGAATACCCAGTCGAAGAGGTACCTAGCACAACAAAAGCGTACACATGACCAGAGATACAAAAAACAAAAAACAAAAGCATATGTGGGCCCCCTTAAAAGTAGTTCAGTTCAAAACATGTCCTGAAATATGTACTCCTCAGCTGAAAGAGAAAATCTCACCCCATTTTAGCATTCATCCTCCATGGATCATAGTGTAAATTCACCCAAGAGCAGTGGATCCTGTACAAATAAGTACCAGCTGTTGTATATCACTCAGTCTGTGATTCTTCTGTGTTTTTAACTTTTGCAGCAGCTGGCAGACTGTGTCTGTTTTAGCCTTCAATTCTGCATATTTTATATCTAGGAGTAAACTGCAGCCACTAAAAATATGCTAAAAGCATTTAATACCGTAGATTATGAAATCTCCATTTAAATTTGATAACCATTCCATATGTTTACATCATCTACATAATTAAATAAATATAATATGTGCATGAATAAAAATACAGCAGTTCAAAAGGCTTGAAATTCTAAAATCTCAGCATGGCTCTTCACACCATGTTGCAAAAGTCTGGCGGCTTCAGTTAACATATAAATTTGCCCAGATTTTTTCCCAGATATGTCTTAGTACGAATCATCTGCACAATATTTCACACTGTGCAACATATTGTGCAACTTTAAGTGTAGGTTGAGTCAAGTACAGCTAATTCATTAGAAATTCTGAGCTAATTAGAAGTTTTGCTCGTATCTTACTAAACCTTTGGAAATGGCAGCGTGAATTAAACAACTACTTTCACACGTTGTGAATAGTGATGGCTTATTTAATCTATACACCAAAGTAAAAATGGGAATGGAATCATTACTAAAGATTTTCATCACTGACAACAATAGGATGCATTTACAAATTTGACAAAACACACTTTTTGTTCTTGTTACTGTGTAGTGGAAAAACTGCTACAGACTATGCAGTTATGCAGGTAAAAACTGACATAAAAAATAAATACTATAGTGTTTTTAAACCATACTGTATTAAAGGGTATTATACAACCCTGCACTATTTACACTATGATCCATGGTGCTAAAATTGGGTCAGATTTTTTCCTTTCAGCTGAGGAATACATATTTCAGAACATGGTCAGAGGAGAAATGGTGATGTACAACTGAGCCTTGATTCTCTGGAGGGTTTTTTTCCTTCACTTTTGTCAATTGGAGAAATTTCTTCATCGCCACTGTCGTCACTGGCTTGCTTAGTTTGGCACTTGTGGAAATTAAACCAGACTGAACCGAACTAAACAGAAATTCAACTCTGAAAACTGGACTGACACAGCTTACTAGAACTTCTATGTTAAGCTGCTTTGACACAATCTAAATTGTAAAAGCGCTATAGAAATAAAGATGAATTGAACAGAAATGAACATGTTTTAAACTGAAAGAGGACCAAATACACTTTTTTTCAGATTCCATGGATGGTAGTTGTTTGTAAACACAAGTGGTTTGCAAAGGTTCAAAGTGGAGTTATTGTCTTCTAAAAGAAATAATTCTGAACTGCCTGATATGAGTCGTCCATAATTCTTGCTTTACTTCACAGCAATAGCGCCATTTGCAGCACATTGGTGTTACGGCCACATGTTAAACTTTGACAGCTTAACAGCACTCACATACTTTAGAAATAAAGGCCACGACCGAAGATTGACTTGTGCTGTAAACACTGTGCTCACCAGTCTCATTAGATGAGGTTAATATTCAATTAAACAAATGAATAAATGACTATAAAAATGATATGCTTACTAGACTGTAGCACTTTTTGTGTTGTCAATATGCTCATGTTTATATAGCCTTATTGTGTGCACCGTTATGTTCAACGTTTGTATGTCTATAACCCCCGCAGAGGATAGTGGGGGGTCACAAATTACTGGAAATGTTATTTTGGGGGTCATGGGTTGTACCTGCAGTTGTACAGTATATTGTGTCCTTCCAAAAAGGTGGGGTCTTTGTGTATGATACATGTTTAATGAAGTCAATTTGTGTATTAAGTGTTTGTGTTGTCCTCAAAGTCCTCAGTGGGTGGGTATTATCTCTTTAAGACATTAAAATAAAATAAAAGAACCAGTGGAGAGTCGCCCAGCATAACAAAGTTTTTTTAAAGTACATATTTTCCCAAAAAAGTTACTTAAGTGAATGTCATCACTAAAACTCCTCTCACACATTATCAATCTTATATTTTCAAAAGCTCTCTCTAAACTCAGCCAGAAGTATTTAGAGACTGAGCTCCAGAGCCTTCTGAGGCTTGAGTTTCCTGCGGGCTTAAATGGTTTAAGCAGTCCTTGTCATTGGTGCGTGTGAGGTTTTTAATGTCATCGGATGTTTGGATCGATCAGTGTCTTTGTTGCGACTCAAGGACGGGTCTCCAAGGGGCTGATGAGATGAGACGGAGATGGACGTTTCCATGGCCTGACAAATCATTTGTTTACCCGATTGTGTATCCCGCTAACGCTAACGCTCACACAGACAAACGGACAATGATGGCCCAATGACAAGGAACAAGGCACCCTGGTCTGGAGCCGGCCGTGTGTTAACAAGCAGACAAATTAGGGACAAGAGTGGCATCAATACAGTGGAGTGACAGGCCTGTCACCGGGGTGTCACAAAGTGCCAATTAACAATGCTAATTAAAACAGTAAACAAGAGCACATAAAGCACGCAGGCATTGTCTCCCCGCTGCTCAAACGCCCAATAAGGACCTTTTGTCCGGCCTCTGTAGGGCGATAGCAAAGTTAACTGCTTTAAAGGACAAACTTGTGCTTTGGCAGGAATCCGAGCGGGAAATTTTAATAATGCTTCATAAGTACATGATGCCTTTAATCAAATATGCCAACGTGCCGCGCACACATGCCTCTAGAAAGTCTGCAATGTGCATGATGTATCTTGGCAGAGCACTCGATAGCATTTTCCCATTAGAGATGGTGGTGTTGTAGTGTTAATAGGAAGGAGATGACCATGAGCGGTGGTGCTAAAGGGCTGAGATAAGCACTCTGGTATGAAGGATTGGCTTTAAGAGCAATGCAGAGGTACAGTGGCTGGATTGGCCACAGGCCGGATCCGGCTGCGCCCACACAATCAAATCCATTTCATGCCGTAAAGCTCTCAAAGACCAGAACACTGCCGTATCTGATGACCTCTCTAGACAATCTACTCCACAGATGGAGAGCCAGAGAGAACCATATCCATTCCTTTATGACCATTAGAAGTTTCTTAACTCACACTGGGAAAACACTGAATCCATCTAAGCCCATCCAAACCAAAGAGTAGAAAACAATGATCTGATTGAGAGCTGGCGACTGCTGAGAGAACAGCTCTTTAAGAGGAGGCCAAAGACTTTTGCGGGGATAGTTCTGACAAAATGAAATACCAAATCATCATAGGGAAAAATACATTTAATATCCCACTGACAGATATTTGCTCTTATTTAAAGCATCAAACCTCACTTGATTTTGTTCTGTTTTTCAGAAGACTTAATCACTTCATTTTGTGAGTTGATTAATTTTATATAGCTTTTACAAATGTTTCGATATTTCAGAAAGCAAAATAAAAAAATAAAAAAAAAACTTAATTAACAATTTTCTAATTTTGTGATTCACATGTGTTTTCTGTTTATTTATGGTTATGAATTGCATTATGGGACCTTGATATTTGCCTGGTTTGCTTTTGATGTTGAAATGTCAAATCTGCAGTTTAACACAATAATATGTATTGTCATTTTAGCAATTTATAACAATATATTGTATAAGACATAATATATACACTCTACTACATGTACACTATGTACACTTTATTAGCTACACCTTACTAAAACCGGGATGGACTCTCTTTTGCATTCAGAACTGCCTTAATCCTTCATGGCATAGATTCAACAAGGTTCTGGAAATATTCAGAGATTTTGGTCCATGTTGACATGATAGCATCACGCAGTTGCTGCAGATTTGTTAGCTCCCAGAGGCGCTCTATTAGATTGAGATCTGGTGACTGTGGAGGACATTTGAGTACAGTGAACTCATTGTCATGTTAAAAAAAAAACAGTGTGAGATGATTTGCACTTTATGACATGGCGTGTTAACCTACTGGAAGCAGCCATCAAAAGATGAATACACTGTGGTCTTAAAGGGATGGACATGGTCGTCAACAATACTCAGGTAGGCTGTGGCGTTGACATGATGCTCAATAATGGGCCCAAAGTCTGCCAAGAAAATATCCCAGACACAATTACACAACCACCACTAGCCTGAAACATTGATACAAGACGTTCTTCCAATCTTCTATTGTCCAATTTTGGCGAGTCTGTGCAAATTGTAGCCTCTGTTTCCTGTTCTTAGCTCACAGGAGTGGCACCCCGTGCGCTCTTCTGCTGTTGTAGCCAATCCGCCTCGATTGTAACGAGTGGTTATTAGAGTTACTGTTGCCTTTCTATCAGCTCGAACCAGTCTGGCCATTCTCCTCTGATCTCTGGCATCAACACCACATTTGGACCCACAGAACTTCTGCTCACTGGATATATTCTCTTTTTTGGACCATTCTCTGTAAACCCTAGAGATGGTTATGCATGAAAATCCCAGTAGATCAGCAGTTTTTGAAACACTCAGACCAGCCTGTTTGGCACCAACAACCATGCCACATTCAAATTAACTTAAATCACCTTTCTTCCCCATTCTGGTACTCGGTTTGAACTGCAACAGATCATCTTGACCATGTCTACATGCCTAAATTTATTGAGTTGCTGCCATGTGATTGGCTGATTACAAATGTGCGTTAATGAGCAGTTGGACAGGTGTACCTAATAAAGTGGCCAGTGAGCATATATAGAAGTCTGTAAAATTACAACAGAAAAGTACCGTCAGTTTTTTACCTGTTTTTTGTATTGTAATCTACAACATCTAGCCCGAAAATATATTGCTTTTAACTAATAAAAATGCCAATAAAAGTCATTTTTAAAACCGTTTTAACATCAGAAGCTGTTGGAGGAAAGATCAAATGCATAAATAAATGAAAATATATATATATATATATATCACAAAATAAGGAAAATTGTTAAATTACTGTTCATGGATTTTCAGTGACATCCAAAAAAGCATTGAACACTTCTGACTTTATGTTGATATTATATTTACGGTATGTGATTTATGTTCCATGGACGTTACTGTAAGTAAATCATGCAGGTTTTGCAAAACAAGAGTGTGAGAAATACAAGAAAGAACTGGGTGAATGTCCCTTTAAGTGTTCATAATAGTAAGTAATTAAAATCTTAATTTATCACTGCTGCAGACATGCTACACATAAAAATTAGGAACAGTTAATGAGGCATTAAGAGTGTCGCAGTGTTGAGGAAGCTTCACTGAAACTGTTGTTTGTGAAGCTACTAGTGGCTCCTAATTTAACAATTTAAGTACAGCCAAGCTGGATTTAAAAACAAAGTTGTTAACACTGCAAGATAACAAAAAGAAACTAACTACACAGAAAAACTAAAACAAAAAGAAACTAATAAGCGTCAGAAAATATAGAAAGCAGAATTTAAAAATAAATTAGTGACATGCTTCTATTTTGTTATGCCTTCTTTTCCTTTATGAAACAGAAAAACAACAATGGTTGATTTTCTCTATACACCTCCATTAAAATACAAATAAACCTTTCATCATCGAAGTGTCAACAACTGTCAGTCCTCCTTGATGCAAATCATATTCTCAAAATGTGCAAGGTTATAATCTGGGGTTGCCACAGCGGAATGAACCACCAACTTATCCAGCATATGTTTTACGCATCGGAAGCCTTTCCAGCTGCAACCCATCATTGGGAAACAACTCTCATTTACACACAAACACTACGAATAATTTAGCTTACCCAATTCATCTATACCACGTCTTTGTGGGGAAACAGAGCACTGGGAGGAAACCCACACGAACATGGGGAGAACATGCAAACGGCACACAGAAATGCCAACTGACCCAGCTGAGTCTCGAACCAGGGACCTTCTTGCTGTGAGGCGATCATGCTACCCACTGCGTCACCGTGACACCCTACAATAGTAATCCAAATGTTTTTTTGGTTTTTTTTCTAAAAACAATAAATACTATATAAATATACTTGTTCATTGTTTGTGTTGTAAACTGAAAACTGGACTGACACTGTTTCAATTTTCTATAATGCATGTGAAGCTGCTTTGACACAATCTACATTGTAAAAGCGCTATACAAATAAAGATGAATTGAATTGTTGTAAGCTAATGCCTTGACTAATGTTAACAACTAAGACCTCATTCCAAAGTGTTAGTGAATGTTGATCCAGGACTAACAAAGGACATTGATCCAGAAATAAGTCTTGCATGGGCTAATCACTTTAGGCCTTCTGTAAAGCATGCGTTTGATTTTTGACGAGGCTTGTGTTTTCTTGCGGTTTCGTTTTTTAGGTTACCGTTAACTACATTCTCTGGCAGATTAAAAATTCTGTCATTCTACTTAGTTTGATTGTGAGAGTTAAATTTTATATGCATATGAGATTTGACTGTTTACAATGCTATTTTTTTGGCATCCAAAAGGCCCTTCTTATGTTCTTTATACACGAATCAGGTTATTTACTCTTAAAATAATGGTTAAAACATTTTTGGTTCTATAAAAAAATACTTAAGTAATTTATAGCAAATACTATAGTGTTTTTGAATCATACTATAGTAAAGTGTGTTATGCTCTCTATATTATAGTATTTACAACACCTAATGTTAACCCTTGTGCACTGTTAAAATTTTCTACCCTTTGTTATGTTAGGGATGAAAACATCCACTTAATTAAACTCTTGTAAAAATGCATCAGATACATTTTTTTTGCATAAATCTGTTAATTAACCGCAGTCCTGACTACTCAAAACTACACAAAATGACATACTTTCAATATTAAAAGTAATAGTGGACTGGATTTTTTTTAACCTTTTATCACAGTCCTGGACATGTGAAGAATCAATGACAACACTGGCTTTGATGCATGGTTAGATTTTCATTTTTCTCCCTAATTTACTGTTGGTGGCTGTTTTTGCTGCATTGACTTCTATTATAACCACCTTTGATGGTGCATAAATACACAGTCTTTGTTTTTGTTTACTCCATGTAGTTCTGAGAGCTGAGATGCAAATTCTGATTTTCTCAGACGCATCAAGGTAAGCGCTCAAAGGTCACTCTCACACACTCACAGACACACACTTAACTTTCCGCTCCATATAAAATCCAGAAACTATCTAAAGGGTTAATGGTGCCAACTGATAATTAACAGTAAATATGACAAATTTTACCACTTCCCAACAAGGAAAACCACCAACAATAAAAAAATGCTTGATTATATAGTTTTGTAATGAAAAAATCTAGTTATAATGGAAGTTGATGGAAGGCAAAAACAGCCACCAGCAGTAAATTAGGGTGAAAAAAAACGAAAATCAATTAAAAAAAATGCATCAAAGGCAATGTTTTACATGTCCAAGGCTTTGATAATAGGTTAAAAAAACTGTTTACAATTACTTTTAATATTAAAAATATGTAATTTTGTGTGTTTTTTCCCACTAATTCAGTGACATCATTTATGAATTTGGCAACTGAAGAGTTAAAATCCAGTCATTTTCTAAGCAATTTAGTAGTTTTGATCTGAAACTTATCTGATGTATTTTTACAGCAGTTTAATTTGGTGGATGTTTTCATTCCTAACATAACAAAAGGGTAGTAAATTTACATTCATATTTTAGTGTAGACTTATTTTGCCATAATATGGTTTACAAACATTATAGTATTTACCATATAAATATATATATATATATATTTTTTTTTTAATCTGGCAGAATCTTTTTATAAGCATTTTTTTTTTATCTGAAAATAATTTAATATTCACATTTTTTTCCATTTCCATTCAATTTAAAGATGCTTAAAATGTTCATTGAGCCTTCAAGAACCTTTCTTTTAAAGATGTTTTTCAGCTGATTCCATGCCAGTCTTTGGCAGCTAACTTGAGGATCAACTGAATTGTCTTCAGAAAACACTGTGACTGATGTTTAAGGCAGCTGTATCCACTGAGCCGGCTGATCTGACATCGTGCTTGCGCTGGATCACTTTAAATTGTGCGGCCCGTTCTCAAGACAGCACTGCAACATTTAAGCTCGCCGGGACCAAACCGAAGCGGCTGACAGTGAAGGGCGGTGCTTGATTGAGTGGGACTTTTATAGCTTAGCCTAGGGATAACAGCTCTCTCAGTAGCAGTCTGTAGCCTAAAGGACAAAAAGAAAATGGCACGGTCGCCATAACACGCTGCGGCTTTTCTCACTCACGCTCTTTTTCTGATGACGGGATGTAGAAGACTTGTTAACCTGTCAGTCTGTAAAGGGCAGAGGCAAGATTATTGTGAATTTCTCGCTGAAACATTTGCCATTTCGGGGGTGTCTAGCACTAAGCTTAAAACTAATCTTTACCCAAAAGTTACGCTTTAACTTTAACATGTTGTGTCGATTAACACCACAACCTTAAATGTCATCGTAATTCGAATCAATCACAGCGCACGGCTTTGAATGTGTCACTATTCACCAAAATAGGACTTAGCTGACTCAAATATGTTTAAAGGTATTCTAATAACATCCCCACATGGCTGGACGCTAAAACAATAATCGTAATTTTTCAATAAAATATTAACAGTCAATCAAATTTGAGGTCGCACTTTATTTTTAGCTCAATAAAGCTTAAGGAAAGGTAAGAGCTGGGTTTGAGTGATGAGCATGGAGTAGGATTAGGGATGTAGGATAAGATCATACTTTATATGTTTTCATAAACAGCCAATATCATAACAATAAGCAGGTAATAACTTAGTAGTTAACAATGGGAATCGGTGTTACCATTTTGATATTGTTTTTTTTGTCACTTATATGTAGGTTCTTATTACAGTCAGTGACTCCATGAAGAACATTTACATTTTACATTAAGTCATTTAGCAGACGCTTTTGTCCAAAGTGGCTTCCAATTGAGGAGGTATTCAGCAATTCAACAAGAGGCAATACACACAAGAAGTGCTATTTATTCAAAGTAACTTGTTTGTGCTCAGAGAATTAAGTACAAGAGCAGACGGTTTTTTTTAAGGGGGCTTCAATTGGTTGTTTTGGTATTATTCACCGGGGTTCAGGTGTTCTCGGAAGGGATGAGTTTTTAGTTGTCGTTCGAAGGATACCAGTGTATCTACCAACCCAGGCTAATTCTGAAAACGTACCGCTATATACATTTCTGGAGATTGTGAAATACATCCCCGGAGGTATGTTTTTTTGTTTGTTTTTTTTCAGTTTTTTTTTTCCCAAATCCAGCACAGCCTGCTATGTTTGCTTTTTATGATCTCAAATTTCATATGCGAGTGTCATTTGCGCTTGCTCTTCTCACATAAATCCACCTGAGGCTGCTGTTGACTGACTGACTGACCGATCGACTAATCCACCCTCCTCCTTCCCTTGTTTTCAAAAGCACCGATTGACCCACTTCCCTAAACCCAACTCATAGTTTTAAAAAGCAACCCAGAAAAAGCCTTTACCGCAGCCTGATTTTTTACAACGTTGTCAGTTTTTACCACATTCTCACCCTGTTATTTACTTGTTTATTTTAGTTTTTGGCTTCTGTTTTTGTCTTATTTGCTTTCTGGAACCGTTCTTCGCCCGACTCAAACCCCGTTGCCGTGGTCAACTCCTCTCTTCGTCTGTAGTTCACCAACGTAAATGGTGAAATCATTTTAAAATCATTTGTTTTCTTGACTTTTTGTCATATTTTTATAATATTATATTTTATTTAATTTAATGAAATTAGATGTATGCGCAACACAGTTTGGGAAGCCAGCTTGGTAGTTTCTAAAAAAAGCATTTATAAGTAGCGAGTTATGTTGTTGTATGCGAAACACGTCCCAGAATGATATTTTGAGCTGACATGGACATTAATTTAATCAAGCCTGGATCATTCTGATTACACACCCCTATATATTTCTGGAGAGAGCAAAATACGTCCCAGGAGCTACGTTTTTTTTGCTGTTTTTGTTTTCATGAATCCACCAGAGGCCGCTGTGTATGCTATTTCAGATCTCAAATTTCTCTCACAAGTGCCATTCGAGCCTGCTGTTCTCACTGTCTCTTCTGTTGGAAGTACATGTCGATATACCAGACAAACTAGTAACAGCGGGAAAGCAGTTCACACGCAGGTGAGCGGTCAGCTGGTAAAAAAAAAAAAAAAGGAAAAGCGGCATAAATGCTCCCTGTAGCATTTATTTTAAAGACGAAATGCAGCCATACGTTCCTCTGGCTACATATTTCGCAATCTCCAGAAACGTATATAGGGCTACGTTTTCAGAATGAGCCTGTGTTGAATTTAATTAATCTTATAAATATTTACAATATATGTTTTATCTAACAAACCTTTTCTAACAAATTCCAGGTCTAAAATATTTTTTTTTTTAAAATAAATGACTACTGAGTGCAAAACTGATTTTACTGGTGCTTTAACTGGTTTGATGGGTGCTAGAACTGCCTTCCAATCAATAAGTAAACAGAGATAAAAAATAAGATGCATGAAGCTTAAAAGATGAGATATTTCCACAAAAATATAATCAAAAGGAGTCTCGCATTGCCAGAGCAAACTATCCAACATACTTTTGTATACAACATATATCTGCGAAACTCATCAAATTAAACTTTTGTCAACATTTTCGGAAGTTCTTATAGGACGACGAGCTCTGAGACATCCACACAAAGTGATTTGAAAGTCACAGAGTGAACTCGCTCCATCAAAGCCTCCAGCTGGGCGTTGAACGAGATCCCAGACTCACTCGGCGCTCACCTGTTTTCCACTCTCTAACGATGATGTGTCATCCCAACTTCTCTCCCACCATTTCAAATGAATTCAGAACAGCACGACTTGGACAAAAAAAGCTTCCATTATCCCTCATCAATTAAGTTGTTTAGTTGCAGATAAATGACAATGATTGTGGTTAGGAGGAAAGTGGGATTGCTAACAAAAGTCATTTTTAACAGATAATTAACAATAGCTTGGGCTGTTCAGAATTAATCAAGTGTAAAGTGCATCAGAACAATAAAAGCGTAATCATTAGAATGTGCCATTTTCCCAAAATAATGACTATCAGGCATTTTTACCACAGTTTACAAAATAATCTTCTGAGGCACATTTAGAGCAAGAAGCATTTTATGACATATCAAAAGACTATTTAAGGATCACAGTGCAACCCCAAAAACTCATTTATTGTCACTTTAAATCTTTATAGTTCAGTCTTTCCCATTTGTCTGCAAGATGTTTTTCATCAACAAAAACATAACATTTAATATGATAACGTATTCTTTTACATATTTCGTTCAGTACGGGTTAGAATAAGTGGTTTTGATGATTGGTGATAGAAAATTATTTGAACCTTATTTTGACATTTTATTATCCCAAAGGTTATTTTAAACCCATTTATATTCAATGTAGGGCTGCACAACATATCGTTTGAGCATTGATATCGCAATGTGTGCATCTGCAAGTCACATCGCAGGATCTGCATTGTTAAATTGGGATTATATAGTTTAGGATTATATATATTATATTGGGATTATAGTCACACAGTTCAAAATACATGAGATTGGTTGAATTACTGCAGAGTTTAACCATAATGGAGCAAGTTTAGAGAATTTAAAGAATTCAGACACTTTCAGTAAATTTTAAAATTACTTTAACAGTAAAGTAATTGCAGAGAGGTTTTTTAATATAAAATTTTATATTTTATATAATATTTTTTTTCAATTTTTGCACCTAAATACGATTTGACTAGCCTGAAAACCATAAGGCTCTGTTTTTCACTTTTAGGTTTGCTCTATTGCATTTTTCTATACTTGTAATTTGTTTATTACAATCCATGCATGATTTGATCGCTTACAGAATCATGCCAATCAATAGAAAATTAATAAATCGTTTCCAAAATAGAAGTATTCAAGTCATCTGGTGAAATTGTATGTATATTGCAATTTAAATATGGCAGAAATACAAAATATCACTATGTCAGATCTTTCCAGTATCGTGCAGCCCTAATTGAATGTAAAGTTATGATTATAGTTGTATATTAACCACTTTTTTATTTATTAGGCATAGGTTTGGGAAAGACATTATGATTTATTTTATGTATGATAGCATTTATCTAAAATTGAAAATAAAACTAATGTCATTTAGATAATTTTTCTTTACCTTTTCTGCACTGTAAAACCCAACAGTAATATCAAATGAAATAATTGTTGTTAACTCAAAATTTACAAAAAGTTAATTGTACTCATTTGAAAAGATTTTTTAACTCAGTGTTGAAGGTAATGAGTTAATTAAATACTTCATTATTCAACTTAAAAGAAGTTCACAATTCTTGTATAAATTAGTTTTTTGTTTTTTTGGTTTGTAGCAATCGGTTTCCTCAGACAGTTTGAGTTGCCTTAACGTATTGGTTTTACAGTACTGTTCAACTATTGGGTTTTACTGTGCTCAAATTGCTTTGTTTACTTAAATAGATTAAGTTCACAGTACTCATTATGATTTGTTTGTTGCAGTCGGTTTCCTCCAATGGTTTGAGTTACAGTACCTTAACTTTTTGGGTTTTACAGTGTGGACTTTGAAGGTCTTGGGACCATTGCTGTATTTGGAGGGTCAGGTAGCTCTTGGATTTCATCTAAAAAATTTATAATTAGTCTATTCAAGACAAAGGAAGGTCTTAGGGGATTGGAAGGACACGAAGGTGAGTTATTAATAACTGAATTTTCATTTTTGGGTGATATAACCTTTAAACTTAATGTGTTAACTGTCTATGTCTACTTCAGTTGCTTCCTTTTGTTCTTTAGCAAAACATGGATTTTATTCATAATTATTTGATTTGACTAGAAACACACAGAAATATAGTGTCTAAGATTTGACATTTGAAAGTCGACACGTACATTTAATTAGGCTAGGTAACACTGCCCATTTATAGCACTAAAAATGAGTGTCTATTAGCTTTAGAAGACCACTATCCAAATTGGCGATTGATGTTTCATAAAAGGCCTCTTCATATAGTTACATTTTTGTGTTTAAAAATGTTATTTTGTCTATTTCTAGTTTTTGTGGAGCTTAAAAACAGGGCCAGACATGATCTGTGGACTTTTTTTTCTATTTCTGTGCAGATTTTTAGGGATAATTTTTAGATTTTAGGTATTATTTAGATTATTTTTTAATATCCAGATTTCTGGCTAATAAAATTATTAAATTATTATTTTAAAAAAACATTATTAAATTATTTTAATTAAAACTTTTATTAAAGGTTTCAGTTGCAAATGTAATCAATTAGAACTACTTGTTTGGTAAACAAAGCTACAGCAGTTGTCTAATATAATGCATAAAGAATCAGACAATGATAATTTACAAATTGCAATGCACATACACCATCTAAACATTTAAATATTCAACATTATGTAATAATTCTAATGCGATTATAAAACAACTGAATAATAATGTAAAAACTGTTTGTACGAGTAAATATATGAGTTTATGTGGGCGCAGATTCCTTGTAGACCAAGATATAAGACAACATACTGCTTTAGCTGATGTTCACACATTCATTCAGGCCTCATCGCACAAAAAAGGTCATTTCCAAACACTCTCTATGCTGTCAATCTAAATTCATAAGCAGTCATAACCACCTGCAGCAGCTTCATACAGAGGCACCTTGCCGCCACAGGCATTAACCAGCTTATAACGCTCAGGGGATGCCAGAATGGTGATAAAAATCGCTTACAGGTTAACAGCGACTGAGCGGCGCATCCATCATAAATTTCCTCAGTTTTGCGTGACATTACAGGTGAGGATAAATCATTAAATGTGTTAAATGATTCCCTCAGTACCGCTGCTCTATATTCCCGATATGCTCTATATTCAATAAAGAGACAAAGGTGGAGCAGAAATGTGAGCAATTGGGCCATTTGACTGAAGGATCTTTCAATGTCTTTGACATGAAAAGCAGCATTACAGAGCGTTGGCGAGATCTCTATCCAGGTGGTGCCACTGTCAACATTAGCAGTACATTATGCATGTGTGTGTTTGTTTAGTGGGGTTAGGAAAGGTGAATTAATTCCTTTGCAGGTAATTATAATGTTGTCATTGTTTCTGTTTTTATCAGGGAGTGAAGTCATGTCTGTAAAGGTCTCTGCTGATAATTTGCACGCTCCATAGATCTGCCAAGCGGCCTGTAAAAAAGTGGCATGTCACATTCTGCTAACCTCTTTGCCCCCAATCTTTGCACTACATGCCACGGCAAATACCCTTCCACTACTGGATGCTGACACCCTCAACCCTCGTGTGCCATACACACACACACAAACGCACGAACACACACTCCCAGTTCTAATAACCTTTAAAAAGCAACACCATGCACAGCTTTTCCTCATTTGCTCAGACTCGAAAATCAATTATATAAGACTAGCATCTTAAAACCCGGCTTTTCAACATTTTAATGCCAAGGATGTCAGCTACTGTGTGTATTTATAGACTCGTTTATGCAACTTTAATAGAACATTGCACATTCAAATGTTTGAAAACATTGACTTCCTATCTGGAATGTAATATTTTTAGGTCAAAGATGAGATTTCCTAGTTTGCTGTTTGCGATATATACTTCATAGACTTATTTTATATACATATTTTAATTGATATACATATTTTATGTAATTAAAAAACTAATTAAATGCAAAGACAGTTAAAAATATATTTATGCTGCTTGTTCAAACGACCTATTTAAAATGAGCTAAATCAACACAATTATTGAGTTTTTTTAGACAACCTAATTGGTTTATGTTCAATCCACTTAAAGTTGGAAAAAAATTAAAGGTGCAGTAGGTGATTGTCTACAGAAACATTTATTGTTGTGCTGGTTGAAAGTCTCTTCACATTCCAATAGTAATGATCAAGGTAAATGATCTAAATGTATTTATAAGTATTTTTTATATTCTCTTACGCAGATCCACCGTTTGCACGTCCACACGCACACGAGAGAGTGACCGCAGTATAAACAAATGCTGAATCAAAACTTTTTCAAATCCTGAATCTATATTGGAGTTACTTTTATGCATGTAGATTGTACTGTTTAACTAACGGGTTATATGCACAGAAGTGTTGTTCAGCAACTGAAATCTTCTGCCGATAGATTTATGTGACTATTTTTAGTTTCATAAGGCCATTTTACAGCATCGATAAAGTAAATTTTTATTTAGTTTAACACCAGAACAGAAGTAAATAGCGCTATTCGACCTAGCCTGCTTTATTGAGGTTCACATTGGTTCATTTTTGAACAATGGCAACCTGTGACGCGCTCCCTATATTGTTTACCCCTACTTTGAATACTCTGCCTGTAATAGCATGTAAGTATGGCTTAGTAATAAGTGTAATTCCTGCACGCCTGCGGCCAAGCACTAAGCATACAGAAGTCGCTTTATGACAAAGCGCATGAGAGAGTGAGAACAGCGATCCTTGCATGCATAACTTATTGCACATTATGACAAGTTTTGCTTGCTACACGACTGAAAACGTGCTAGATATAATACAGTTTTTCGTTTGGAATTGTAGTATTATAAAACACTATAAAGTTTTCTAACTAACAAATGACATGATCTAGTGGGTTGTCTACTGTCATCTTTAAGGTGTGTGTTCATGATTTCAGGAGGCGTCGCTTTGGACGGCAGAGGAGGGACTGTGTTTTCAAAGCTATTTAGCTAGTTAGCCAGTTAGCATTTTGGCAGACAAATTATTGCACCTTTCAGTTAACTTAATCGATTTGTGTTAGTACAGCATAAAGAAACAATGTGGAACCACAAAGCTTTTTTTTTTAATTTAGTTTTTTTTAAAAGTCCAAAAATTGATGACATACGGTTCTATTCTTATTCAGTGTCACGGATATTTATTGTTACAACCCTATGGCTGTCATGCCTCATCTGTCTCTCTGCTCTGTCTAGGAAACATCTGATTGGCCACTTCAGACTGATTGCTTGCTTCTGATTGGCCTACAGTATTTTAAAAGCTGTGACATAACTTCCTTGCCAGCCGTCTTGTCTTCCTCACTCTTGCTTTGTGTTCTTTAAAATGTTTGTATGTTGGATAGTGCAAAGTTTTTGAATGTGTTAAAGTTTGTGACTACTGAGATTTGTGAGTACTGTTTGCTATGTGTTTGCTTAACTTTTGTTCCACTGGCTTGTTATCCCTCAAATGTGGTTGTTTGTTCAGTAAATAGTTTGTAAAAAATATTAGGATTGTAAGGAGTCAATTTTATTTGTAAAACCTTTTGATTTCTGTTTTTGTGTTAGGGAGTTAGGGTAGTTAACTGTATTTTCTTTTCCTTCATTTTGATCTGATAAGGTAGAGGTTTAAAATAAATGAATTTTTGTTTGTTGATTTAGCCTTGTCAGCTCCTGAATTTAAACCCCAATACATGTTGATTTCTTTGTCTTTCTTTGTATTTCATGTTGCGCACCATCCCTAGACTGTGTGTAACTTTATGTAAAAATGAGATATTTATTCTGACCGGTAAGTGATCCTTCTAAAGTTTTATATATTTTAAGTAGATGCCGACACGCTGGCGAAGTGGTTACCACTGTTGCCTGACAGCAAGAAGGTTGCTGGTTCGAGTCCCAGCTGGGTCAGTTAGCATTTCTGTATGGAGTTTGCATGTTCTCCCCCCATGTTCGTGTGGGTTTCCTCCGGGTGCTTCGGTTTTACCGACAGTCCAAAGACATGCACTATAAATGAATTGGATAAACTAAATTGGCCGCAGTGTATGTGAATGAGTGTGTATTGGTGTTTCCCAGAAGTGGGTTGCAGCTGGAAAGGTATCTGCTGTGTAAAACATATGCTGCATAAGTTGGTGCTTCATTCCACTGTGGCGACCCCTGATAAATAAACGGACTAAGCAGAAGGAAAATGAAGGATGATAATAATAATGTAACATTAATATAATTTGTTATAGCATACTAATGTGAAATGTTTGTTAAGAGCTGTATTTGCAATTTCTCTCAATGTATGTACGGCTATACAAGCGGAAGCATAATACATTTCATTTTAAACAAGCGAAATGTCCAAAAACTGTCTTGTAAGGACATCCGAAGTGCTTCTCACTCTATAAAAGGCTCATAAATATCTGCTTGTGCTCAAACGTGTACGACACAAAAGTCTGTACAAATGATCTCTTGCTGTAACATGCAAGCAGCTGTCTGGCTTTACGTCCCATCCAAAGTGGCAGCTTCCTCATTGTTAGCTTGTATTCGGCGCACACCTAATAAATAGCACAGCCTACAATCAGCTTTAACCTGTCGCTACTTCACGGCACAGCTGTTTTAAGTGATGGGGAAAAAATGCTGTTTCAAGGAGAGAAGCCTCACAGGTAAGTTATGACTCTTTCCAGCATGCTGTAAATTGCCTTTTTTGTTGTTTCTATCTTTTCTCTGTCACTAAGGGAAAATAATCTGCAGGGCTGTGGAGTAATTCTACATGGATGGGTTTCTTATTACCGCGACTGGAGCGGCTGGGCCTTGGAGATGACAGGCCAGCCAGGCAGCAAGGCAAGAGCAGGGAAACAGTGAAAGCGATGAGGCATCAGTCAGCAGCTTTACTGCTCGCTCTGAGATAAACACCCAACAAATAAATAAATGAATGCAAGAGAGGCCTGTAAATATGAGCATATAGCAGCTGGGTGCACGGCTGAGCGATACAGGGGTGAAACGCTCACACGTGTGCGCACACATACACAGCAGAGTTCAGTGAACCTTTTTTCTATCACTAGAGGGCACTTAAGCTTCACACATCTCAGGTTTCCACAAGGACACTTTCAGCCACAGAATTCCTTCTTACAGCAGCTTTCAAACTCAAATCTGCAAAGAGCAACCAAAAAATAAAAGTAAAATAAAAATCAAGCATTTCCCAAAAGCAATTTGGGTTGCTACAGTTTTAGAAAAACAATGTGTTGATTTAGGCTCTTTCATTTTAGCCCTGCTAAATATCTCTGATTAACTTAGCTTAACTGTGATGAAGTACTCATGAAATCTGTTTTTCCTCTCTAGCCAGTAGCAGGGTTTTCATCCTAACATGAAGCAAATCTTTTCATTGATTGCAAAAACAAACAAATAAATGCGTATTAGATGTGTTTCCATCTAGTTGTTGGAGTAGTTGTTGGAGTTGTAGTATCAGTAACCATTCAATTTGATTTATTTGTATAGCGCTTTCGACAATAATTGTTTCAAAGCAGCTTTACAAAAGGTTAATTATCAAATAATTTACAATCAAATATAAGTTATTATATATAAACATAGTGAACATGCAGTTTTCTAAAATATAGGTAACCATCAGTAAACAAAACAAGCATAATGTGTGTAATGTTTGCTTCATCAGAGGTTATTCTGCAAATATGTTTTCATCTTCCATTACCTCCACAAATCCAAAACCTTATGTATGTATGTATGTATTAATATTATTATTATTATTATCTAAAATTTATGTTTAAATTTATATATATTATTATATAATTTCTATCTCTTTTTCATGTTTTTTTCATGAGATGCTTTAAAATCCTCGTTAACACATGGTGATGGAAACCAAAAACAGTGACAAATTCGACACTGGGTGGCAAAGATCAATAGGTAGCAAAGCACAAACTTTCTATGCTGTGTGCCAGAGCATGTTGGGTCTCAAATCATGACTCTTTAATTTTTTTTTCTTGCCTCTTTGTGAACACAAATGGGTTGCTTGGCTATTGCCTGGTGCTTGCTAAGACATTAGGTTCCAGCTGTGCTGTGATAAAAATGACTAAAAACATTTTTTGCATTGCTTGGTTGACCCGATGAACACCCGATGAACACCCCAAACCAACCCAGTTTCATTATGGATAAGTACCCCCATCTACATTTCTGGAAAGTGCGAAATACCACCCAGGAGGTACATTTTTTGCTTTCACAAATCCACCAGAAGCCACTGTGTACGCTTTTTCAGATCTCAAATTTTTCTCGCGAGTGAAATTCATGCCTGCTCTTCTTGCATAAATCCACTAAAGGCCACTGTCGACTGACTAATTGACTGACCAACCAACCCGCCTATCCACCCCTTCCCTAAACCCAAGCCCAGCCAATAGTGCTTTCAAAAGCAATTCAGAAAAAGAAAATCCTTCATGGCCGCCTGATTTTTTTTTACCATATTTTCAGATCTTATCACGTTTTCACCCTGTTATTTACTTGTTTATTTAATTTTTGGGCTTTTGTTTAACCTGCTTTCTGGAACCGTTCTTTGCCGGACTCAAACCCTGTTATCGCGGTGAACTTCACCCCTTGAGTCCATCGGCATACATGGTAAGCCACTGGGCACACTGGTAACCGCTAAAAAGCTGTCCACATGGAGGTAAGTGAAAAAAGAACAGAAGCCGTCGGTGGCATCATACTGCCCCGTAGTGTTTCTTTTAAAGCATTCTGTTTGAATGGGAAAACATTAAATTCTCCAAAACTCCTTGCCAAGCTTATTATTATTAATTTCATATTAGGGAATCACAGATCAAATTAAACAACAACTGTCAGTTTAGTTTCATTTATAAACGTTCGACTCACACAAAATCTGCAGAAACTCACGTCTAGTCCCAGCCCATCCCCCGGAGAATCCTCAGTAAATAACAATCGATGACTGGCTCCTGTACTAGAGGGCAGGGCTTCATTCGCCGCATTGACCGTTACACTTTTCCCCATTTAAAACTATACGAGTGACACGTCTTGAGTATTCTATAGTCTTTGAATCAATGCAAATGTGAGAAAAGAGGCCGTATGTGATGCGTCTGTTGCAAGTGTGCGGAATTTTGCTTCAGAACTCAGCAGTGTTGGCCAATCAGATAGACGAAAATAGCGTCCACACTGATGTTAAGTTGTAGTCATCAGTTGTAGTGTCCACATTACCACATTGTACCTGGAGTTTAGGAAAATCCTTACACGGGCTGGAGTTTTCAGAAAGTATCGGTTTCAGTCACCTGACACCGCATTTGTTGTGTGGACATACAGCGTAGAAAAAAGTGCTGTTTTGAAAATATCCAACCCAGGCTCATTCTGAGAATGTGGTCCTAAGTACGTTTCTGGAGGCAGCAGAATACGTCACGGGAGGTACATCTTTTCGCACTTTTTGTTTTCGCGAATCCATGAGAGGCGGCTGTGTGCGCTTTTTGAGATCTCAAATGTCTCTTGCGAGTGCCGTTCACGCCCGCTGTTCTCGCATAAACCCACCAAAGGCTGCTGTCGGCTGACTGTTTGGCTAAGTGAATGACTGAAAGACCAATCGACTGACCCACCCTCCTCCTTCCCTAATCCCAACCAAAATTTTAATCGAACCCACCCGCTGTCCTAAACCCAACAAACAACTTTCAAAAAAAGCAATCCAGAATAAAAATAAAAGCCCCCGTCTTGTTTTTACCACGTTTTCAGACTTCACCGCGTTCTCAACCTGTTATTAGTTGGTTTATTCAATTTTTTTGGATTCTGTTTTTGTCTTACCTGCTTTCTGGAACCGCTCCTCACCAGACTTGAACCCCGTCGCCGCGGCCAGCTCTGCTCTGCGTCTCAAGTCCGCCAACTAACAAGGCAAGCTAACGGGATAAACTGGTTGCAGCGGGAAAGTCATCCACACGGAGGCAAGCTGTCAGCTGGTAAGCGAGAAAAGGAACGGTGTCAAACCGCCCCATAGCGTTTGTTTAAAAAAAATGAAACGCAGCCATACGTACCTCTGACCACGTAATGTGCGGTCTCCAGAAACGTTCGTGGGACTGCATTTAACAATGAGCCTGTGTTGAAAATATCCGTGTTCATACGGACATGGCCTTATATTATATCACATGTAGAGCTGGGCGATTCATCGAAAAGTAATTCGAAATCGACATTCAGAACCTTTAATCGATCTAATTTCTCCAGGACGACTTTTTCAATTACTTTCCCTACGTGTTACATGACCCCGCTCTGTTAAAGCCTATGGCTGATTTCTACTTCTGCGGCCACTTAGCCACTCTCTGGTCAAGTAGGACGATGGACTCATTCTTGAGCTTTACTTTGCACCACATTGATGATGATTGAAAGCTGCGCCAGAGATGCCTTTAGACGGAACATAAAACTAGTCAGTGAACTATGAAGGCAAAAACAATTAAATAAAGTAATAAAATAATCGCTCATTAATCGTAATCGAGTTAAAATGTTCATTTAATCGAGATTTAGATTTTAGGTCAAATCGCCCAGCCCTAATCACGACAACTTTAAAGCTATAAATACCATCCAAGTCAGCCCACCTGAGGCTACAATTGTACACTTGCTAGTGTTAGCAAAAGAAGCCTCAACCCACAGTAAACTGACCTCACTGCTTATGAAATCAGCCTTGGGAACACACAGATACTAGCACAGACAAACTCACACCACATTCATATCGACACAACGTAACAGCGAGCATATCGGCACACTTCTGTTGGCCAGCTGACATCTCCCGTGTGTCTAACAGCCAACCGGGCCAACAAAGCCTCGCTCTCTGATAATGATTCCCAGAATAATTAAGAGATCAATGAGCGAGCATTGCTCCTGGTAAATAAGGGGATGGAGTTGTACGACCAGCATGCAGCTTAAACGCAGGGAAGAGAGCCGAGCTTCAATAGAGTGACATTATCACCCCAGCCTTCATTATCGAACCATGACGCCACCCCAGTATGTCGCTCGGTGCACCTACATTGGAGAGATAATTTCAGAGAGTGAGACAGCAGCACAAGGCATTGGCTTTTGTCTACCGAGCTGCGGCATCGATTCGAGAAAATCGGGTCTTTACAGCAGCCATACGTTCCTCATGAGAAGGAAAATTCAATGCGAATGGAGTTCTCGATCGTTCTAGATGGGGCGAGACTCTTTAGGGAAGATACATAGTGTTTGCTTGTCACTGAGCAAACTAGCTCGCAAACAACCTAACCAACAGAATCCTCTGTTGCTCTGTCAATAATACGACCTGTGGTTCCAAAGACCCAAAACTTAATCAGTTCACTCGATGACAGAAAGAGAGTGGAAACTAAATGAGAAGTTCGTCCTTCACATGTTTCGTTTTATCTTCCTTTCCTCCTTCAGACGGCAGGAGGCTTCAGGGTCAGAGACACCATAGAAGAAACCGAAAGAAACAGAAGTGTGCTAAAAGGTCTTTAAAGAGCAGAGAAAACTATCGGTTAACATTCCCATTCATCTCAGTTCTCACAGTCCTAAATCCTTCACTAGTGACTATTTTGAGATGCACTCTTAAAAATAAAGGTTACAAAGAGGATTGTGAAGCAATGCCATGGACGATTGTTGAAATAGCGCCACAGATGTTACAGGGATAGTTCACCCAAAAATGTTGACTCATGCTGGAAGTTTTAGTTTCTTCTGTTGAACACCAAAAAAGATATTTAGAAAAATGTTGGAGACCTGTAACCATTCATATTTTTGGTGGCCAAGAGAGCTAGACATAATGCAATAACAAAAAACGGCAGCAAATTGAGAAAGGATCTTCATCCATTTGACAACACACGTGCTGCAAATGTGCACAACGCAAACAAATTTTTTTAAAAAGTGTGCTGCATTTTCACACAATGCAAACAATTAACGAAAACATGCTGCCTTTTCTCACAACACAATGGAAATGATTCAAAGAGACCCCAAAACGTAACGGACACGGTTAGGTTATGGTTATGTAGGCTAATAAAGGCACAGGAATCGGGATATTAAAATAAACAAACAAAAAACTCAGTTTACAAAGATCACCTACAGTACAACTTCAGTGAGCAATAGGTTTTTGGATGCCCTTGAAACATTTTCGTTGTTTCATTCTTTTTGTGTTGTGAGAAATGCTGTGCGTTTTATTATTGTTTGTGTCGTGGGAAAATGCAGAGCGTCTTTTAATGTGTATGCTATGGGGAAGATCAAACGTGCTGTCAAACGCATGAAGATCTTTTCTCAAATTGCTGGTGTTTTTGTAATTGCATGTGTCTCTCTGCCACTATAGATATCAATAGTAGGAAAACAAATACTATAGAAGAAAACGGTTAGAAGTTTCCAACATTCTTCAAAATATCTTCTTTTAAGTTCAACAGAACAAAAGTAAAATCTCAAACTGGTTTGGAAAAGTCAAGGGAGAGTAAATGATGGAAGAATTGTCATTTTTTAGGTGAACTACCCCTTTAAAAAATTATTCATGAACCAGTAAGGCCAATAACAACTTTTAATTTTAGTAGATGTGATGTTAAATGTAGCAGACTGGTTTAATGCTTTGTTAAGCCTTCATTAACATTAAAAATACATAAACACAGTTGAAGACCCAATTATTAGCCTTTCTGTGAGATTATTTTAAATATCTCCCAAGTGCTGTAAATGGAGAGAAGAGTTTTTCAGTATAATAGATTCAATGACTAATTTATAATAACTAAATTCTTTTGTCTTTGCCATGATGACAGTACATAATATTTTACTAGTTATTTTGCAAGATAACAGTATTCAGCTTAAAGTGTAATTGCGTTTAGGTTAACTAGGCAAGTCAGGTTAATTAGGCAAGTCATTAGACAAAGGTGGATTGCTCTGTAGTCGCTAATAAAACTGACCTTAGCAGTTTTAAATTCTATTATTATATATATATATATATATATATATATATAAAGTTAAATAAATATTAAATAAATATTAAGTTTGGTACCATGTTTTGTAAGAAGGCTCTAAGCTCAGCACAATAGACCCTTTTCGAATTTCCGGGTTTCTCAGTAGCGGAAGTCGTCATAGTTGGGCAAACTTAGAGCTCAGTGAATGGGGGAATACAACAAATCATTTTTTACAATCTTATTTGCTCAAATAATAAAAGAAAAACTCCATGATGAAGTTATAAAGACTTAATGTTATAAAGTGAAGGGGACGCTATACTGTCAGTGGGTGCCGTCTTTCAGATGAGACGATAAACCGAGATCCTGACTCTATGTGGTCGTTAAAAATCCCAAGGCACTTCTCGTAAAGAGTAGGGGTGTAACCTGGTCCTGGCCAAAATCCCCTCTCTGCCCTTAACCATCATGGCCTCCTAATCATCCCCATCAACCGAATTGGCCTACCTATACAGACATTTGTTCAACTAATTTCCATGAAATTATTTCAGATTTTCCAAAACTTTTCCAGGCCTGGAAAATGACATGTCAAAATTCCATGACTTTTCCAGGTTTTTCATGACCGTATGAACCCTGTATATTATTGCTAATACATTATATTATCTTAAACTACTCAAATGTTAATGAAAGTCACTGAAGAATTGAATTTTAAACTCTTTAAAGTCGACAGACCAGAGATCAAGGTCCCATAATGAAAATCACAACCGCTCATACACAGAAAACACTTTGTGAATCACAAAACACGGAAAGTGTTAATCAACATATATGCTTTACAGTGTCGTGTTATTATCAGCTGAAGTGTGAATGAAAGGATACAGCCATCCTCAGTGTACGGGACAGGTGAAGTGCTTCCTGCAGTAAGGTAGCTGTAGAAGGAGACCTCCAGTGTATAGCAGTATGATGTGTCGTCCAGAAGACCACCCAGAAACCGCCGACCGGTGCCAGCCTTCACCAAATCGCGGTTAAACGTAGTGCTGGACTGGAGAAGATACACAGAAACAACACAAGACCCTGATTAACAAAGAAAAAAAAAACGAAGAGACACACTATACTTGAGTACATACATAAATGAGTACACTTGATTATGAAAATGAATATTTTTATCCATTTCTCAGCGAGTATAGCTCATATACACTCACTGGTCACTTTATTAGGTACACCTGTCCAACTGCTCGTTAAAGCAAAATTCTAATCAGTCAATCACATGGCAGCATTTAGGCATGTAGACAAAGTCAAGACGATCTGCTGCTGTTCAAACTGAGCATCAGAATGGGGAAGAAAGGTGATTTAAGTGACTTTGAATGTGCCATGGTTGTTGGTGCCAGACGGGGTGGTCTAAGCATTTCAGAAACTGCTGATCTAATTGGATTTTCAAGCACAACCATTTCTAGGGTTTGCAGAGAATGGTCTAAAAACGAGAAAATATCCAGTGAATGGCAGTTCTGTGGGCGCAAATGCCTTGTTGGGGCCAGAGGTCATTGGAGAATGGCCAGACTATTTCAAGCTGATAGAAAGACAACAGTAACTCTAATAACCACTCGTTACAACCGAGGTATGCAGAAGAGCATCTCTGAACACACAACACATCGAACCTTGAGACGGATGGGCTACAGTAGCAGAAGACCACACCGGGTGCCACTGCTGTCAGCTAAGAACAGGAAACTGAGGCTACAATTCACACAGGCTCACCAAAATTGGACAATAGAAGATTGTAAAAACATTGCCTGGTCTGATGAGTCTCGATTTCAGATTGTGTGGTCAGAATTTAGCATCAACAGCATGAAAGCATGAATCCATCCCTGCTTTATCAACAGTTCAGGCCGGTGGTGGTGATGTAACAATATTTTCTTGGCACACTTTGGGCCCATTAGTACCAATTGAGCATCGTGTGTCAACTCCACAGCCTACCTGAGTATTGTTGCTGACCATGTCCATCCCTTTATGACCACAGTGTACCCATCTTCTGATGGCTATTTTCAGCAGGATAATGTGCCATGTCAAAGTGTGAAACATCTCAGACTGGCTTCTTGAACATCTCAATCCAACAGAGCAGCTTTGGGATGTGGTGGAATGGGAGATTCTACAGCATCTACAGCAACTGCATGATGCTATCATGTCAAAATTCAGTCCTGAAGGCAAAAAGGGGTCCAAACTGGTACTAGTAATGTGTACCTAACAAAGTGGCCAGTGAGTGCATTTTGGTGCATTTAAACAAAACTGATTTATAAAATGGATACATTTATTAATCTTTAGAAATAGAAAGATAACACACATAAATCCATGCAAAATATTGGGGGAAAAACAATTATATAAACTACAAAATTTCAACAATTTTAACAATCTCTTCAATTTTTCTCTTTTAAAATTTTTATTTAATATATTTCTCTAACATACAAATTTGTCTTTACAAATTTTTGACAGTTATCAAAGGTTATTTTGTTAGATTAGCTCCAGATTTGGCTTCAGTACTGACTAATCTAATATAAATGCACAAATGTAACATTGTAAAGCTTCCTATTGAACATATATATTTAAATGAGAGATTTGTGAGGGGTGTACTCATATATGTCGAGCACCGAACATGTTCACTGTGCTTTTTTTTTTTTTGGTGGAAGTGAAAATGCGTCAGAGATTGGCTGATAACCTTTTCAGAACCTGCCTATTTGCATGAATGGGTCAAATAGTGAAAATGGATGGAGTAAACAACTCACCTACTTAAAAATCACCACGTTTGATCTCGTCTGAATATAAATGAACTTGAGATTGCTTGGCGGGGGGGAAAAAGATCTGTGAGTGAGCGGTTTTCAGTCAGTGCTCAGCTCGGTTAAATTAAAAGGGCATCTCCTCCATACCTGCAATGATTATGACACCTGCTGTGTTTACAGAGGATTTGTTGACTAATGGTCCGAAAAGAAAGTGACTATTAATAATAGATGAAGAACAGTCGGTATTCACAAATAAAAGCGCAAAAAATATGCTTGTTGCTCTACTGTTGTATGAAGTTATTATTTTTGAAGCGATGTAAAAAATGCACAAACGTGACACTTTGATTTGACGTTCGGTAGCTTGTATTATCTTGTATTATTTATTGAATTGCTGAAAGGGAATAGTTCACCCTAGAGCTGAAAATTTGCTGTTAATTTACTCTCCTGCAGGCTATCTGAGATGTAAGTGATTTTTTTTTCTTTTGGTAAAACATTAAAGAAGATTTCGAGCTTTAACGGTGGTCATTAGTGATTCATAAAAAGCATGTCAATGGCAATTGGTACTTTTAAGAGTCAAAAACTAAAACAAAAACATGTACAGTCAAATTAAACAAATTCTCTTGGCTCCAGATGATACACTGAGGTCTCATAAAGTGAAATACTATCTGTGCATGAATATTATTTTATTTTCCTTAGTCCTTAGTCCCTTATTTACCAGGGGTCGCCACAGTGGAATGAACCACCAACTAATCCAGCATATGTTTTACGCAGCCCTTCCAGCCTCAATCCAGCTCAGAGAAACACCCATACATTTTCACATTTACCCACACTCATACACTATGGACAATTTTGTTAACCCAATTCACTTACAGTGCTTGTCTTTGGACTGTGGGGGAAACCGGAGCACCCACGCAAACATGGGGACAACTCCAAACTCAACATAAAAACACCAACTAGCCCAGCCGGGACTCAAACCAGCGACCTTCTTGCTGTGAGGCGACAATGCTAACCACTGAGCCACCGTGCCACTGCATGAATATTACTTACAGCATTATTACCTGTGATAAGCAGCCTTGGCAACTGATCCTTTTTGTTTATTTTGCTTTTTAAAGAATTGATGTACTGTCAATTGTCAAAAGTATTCATTTTGCTTTGCTGTATATATTTTCTGACTCTCAAAGTGAAGGTAGCCACAGCCACGAACCACAGTTTCAGGTAAAAATAGTCTTCAATATTTAAAAGGAAAAGGGGAATAAGTCAGCTACTTCTTGAATGGCCTGAGGGTGAGGAATGGAGCAGCAAATATCAGTATTAAACGTATGTGCATAGCAAGAAAAATATACAGCTGAAAACAAAATTATTTAATTATTATTCCTTCATTCATTTTCTTTTCCACTTTGTCCCTTTATTAATCAGGGGTCACCACAGTGGAATAAATCGTCAAGTTATCCAGCAATGCCAACTGACCCAGCCGAGGCTTGAACCAGTGACAATCTTGCTGTGAGGCAACAACGCTACCCACTGCGTCATCGTGTCGCCCTTAATATTATTATTATTTATAATTATTAATGTGATTTTTTAGAGCAAGGAAATTATAACAGCTTTTTTCTCAAGTTCATTATTATTAGCTCCACAATAGTATTCTTTTTTCTCTCGATTGGTTACAGAACAAATTAACCTACTGTAATTAACCTAACTAATCCAGATAATCTAATTAACATAACTAGATCAGTTAAACTAATTAACCTAGTTAAGCATTTAAACTGCACTTTAAGCTGTGTACTAGTACCTTCCATGAAGTATCTGTCTGTAATAATAATATTAACTGTCAGCATGACAAAAACAAAATAAATGAGTTATTAGAAATAAGTTATTAACCTCTTAAGGCCCAAGGTGTTTTTTTTACATGCATTTTTTTTATTTCTCTTTGCTATTTGGGCTTATTGGAACCTAATTAGAATAAAACCTAAGTATCATGTTTTGATATGATGTACTGCACTCACGCCCTAGGAGGTTAAAACTATAGTTCAAAAATCTCTAATATTTTTAAAAGAATTACAATGTCACAGAAGAGCTAATCATTTTGGCGTAATCTGTATACACGCTGCAAAAAAACCTTTTTGAGTTTTTGTCTTGTTTCTATTCCAAACATCAAAAAATTCCAACCCTGGCTTATTACGGATACCTATCCAGGTCTACATTTCCAAAGGACAGCGAGATACACAACTGGAGGTATGTCTGCTTGCAGTTTTTGTTTTTGCAAATCCACCAGTAGCCGCTGTGTACACACATCCCTAAACCCAACTGATAGTGGTTTCAAAAGCAATCTAGAAAAAGAAAAGCCACGTTTTTAGCCTGTTGTTCATTTATTTATTTTTTAGCTTTTGTTATATCTGGTTTCTAGAACCGTTCTTCACTGGACTCGAACCCCATCTCGAAGTCCTTCGGCATACATGGCAAGCTACTGGGCAAACACTGAAAAAGCTGTCCGTACGAAGGTAAGCGGTCAGCTAGTATCGCTACAAGGAACAGAAGCCATCGACAGCGTCATACTGCCACATAACGTTCATTTTAAAGACAAAATGAAATTCGTGCTCTCCAGAAATGTAGACAGGGGTACATATCAACAATGAGCCTGTGTTGCAACATGCTTCATAGTCAGCACCAGGACCTGGACGCACTGGGTTCTGTTTTTCCACATGTCAGTGTTTATGAATAGATTACATTAAAAAGAACATGAGTTATCTTGACAAACTATACATCAGTCTAAAGCTACAACGCTCAAGCAGCCAATGCAGCTAGTTGTTTTTCAACAGGAAGCTTATAAAGAATGTTTTTGCTAAATTTGTGTACGAAAATGCTCATTAAACATGGAGTGAATATCATCGTAATAATAAGTAACACACACATTCACTGCTGTACATCAGGGTTTATTTTGAAAGGTAAGAATCCTCAGAACAACATTAAGAAGCATCTTTTAAACAAGCAAAAAAATTGTTTTGTTTTCAGAAAAAATAAGTCAGAACTAAGTAGGTTTTTCTGTAAAACCAGCGATACAATCTGCCAATAGACTAAGCAAAATAATTTTGTTTACACTTTGAAATAAGAACATTTTACTTACCCTAATGGCAAATTATTTAGCTTGTTTGAGAAAAAAAACTTATTTAATTTTGACTTAATATTTCTGAAAACTATAAATATTTTATGCTTGTCTAGAAAAGGCTTCTTTATTTAAGAACTGTTTGATTTTTAATCTACAGGGAGTCTTATTAGGCAAATGAGTATTTTGACCACATCATCTTCTTTATGCATGTTGTCTTACTCCAAGCTGTATAGGCTCGAAAGCCTACTACCAATGAAGCATATTAGGTGATGTGCATCTCTGTAATGAGAAGGGGTGTGGTGTAATGACATCAACATCCTATATCAGGGGTGCATAATTATTAGGCAACTTCCTTTCCTTTGGCAAAATGGGTCAAAAGAAGGACTTGACAGGCTCCGAAAAGTCAAAAATAGTGAGATATCTTGCAGAGGGATGCAGCACTGTTAAAATTGCCAAGCTTCTGAAGCGTGATCATCGAACAATCAAGCGTTTCATTCAAAATAGTCAACAGGGTCGCAAGAAGTGTGTGGAAAAACCAATGTGCAAAATAACTGCCCATGAACTGAGAAAAGTCAAGCGTGCAGCTGCCAAGATGACACTTGCCACCAGTTTTGCCATATTTCAGGGTTAAAACATCACTGGAGTGCCCAAAAGCACAAGGTGTGCAATACTCAGAGACATGGCCAAGGTAAGAACGGCTGAAAAACGACCACCACTGAACAAAACACAAGCTGAAACGTCAAGACTGGGCCAAGAAATATCTCAAGACTGATTTTTCTAAGGTTTTATGGACTGATGAAATGAGAGTGAGTCTTGATGGGCCAGATGGATGGGCCCGTGGCTGGATCGGTAAAGAGCAGAGAGCTCCAGTCCGACTCAGACGCCAGCAAGGTGGAGGTGGAGTACTGGTTTGGGCTGGTATCATCAAAGATGAGCTTGTGGGGTCTTTTCGGGTCGAGGATGGAGTCAAGCTCAACTCCCAGTCCTACTGCCAGTTTCTGGAAGACATCTTCTTCAAGCAGTGGTACAGGAAGTATTCTACATCCTTCAAGAAAAACATGATTTTCATGCAGGACAATGCTCCATCACACGCGTTCAAGTACTCCACAGCGTGGCAGGCAAGAAAGGGTCTAAAAGAAAAAAAACTAATGACATGGCCTCATTGTTCACCTAATCTGAACCCCATAGAGAACCTGTGGTCCATCATCAAATGTGAGCTTTACAAGGAGGGAAAACAGTACACCTCTCTGAACAGTGTCTGGGAGGCTGTGGTTGCTGCTGCACGCAATGTTGATGGTGAACAGATCAAAACACTGACAGAATCCATGGATGGCAGGCTTTTGAGTGTCCTTGCAAAGAAAGGTGGCTATATTGGTCACTGATTTGTTTTTGAATGTCAGAAATGTATATTTGTGAATGTTGAGATGTTATATTGGTTTCACTGGTGAAAATAAATCATTGAAATGGGTATTTGTTTTTTGTTAAGTTGCCTAATAATTATGCACAGTAATAGTCACCTGCACACACAGATATCCTCATAAAAAAGCTAAAACTAAAAACAAACTAAAAACTACTTCCAAATATATTCAGCTTTAATATTAATGAGTTTTTGGGTTCATTGAGAACATGGTTGTTGTTCAATAATAAAATTAATCCTCAAAAATACAACTTGCCTAATAATTTTGCACTCCCTGTAGAAATAAGACAAACACTCCATGTAAGAAAGGCATTTTTGCAGTGTACATTATAAAAAATAAATAAATAGCACTAATCCGCCTGAAAACACTCCCCCACAAACCCATTTTATCATACACTATGTTCAGAGCCGCCACAAGGAGGAAGTTATTGATTGCATTTGGGAAACTAATTATGGATCACATTGAATCGGCCTGATAATTTATGCCACTTTGTCCATTACACAAGTACTTAAGTATGCTGGCAACTTTTCCTCCGCTCTCCACTTTTCCTGCAGTTGTGTGCTTGCTTACACTGCACTCTCTGCTGCTTTCCATGGCTCAGCTATAATGGCTGGTAAATGTTTGCTTTCGCCCAAGAAAGGTGACTGATCTGGTGTCAGTGTGACGTGTAGCTGGTGGCTAAGCGCAGTTGAGACATGACTCTCTCCAGAGGCGGCCCTCCCTCAATATGCCGGATGAACTTTGGGAAGGCTCTGTGCTGAATAGGCAGAGAAAGAGGGCAACATGCCAGCTGGAGACCTGCCCTCTGTGCCCTCTTGTCACCACACACACACACCCAGACACACACACACAAAACAAACGCATAGTGCCGCTTCACAGATCTCGAGTTCAAAACACGCACAATGCATTAGATCCACAAAAACAGAGCTTACCTTTAAATTGTGCGCACACACAGACGCAAAACACAAACAGCATTTATAGAGGATCATAAATAATGTGGTGACATTTTTTTTCTCAGCGAGGCAGAGGATAGTCATAGGTTGTGAAAAGCGGCTCTTTGTGCGGGAGAAGTGTGCGAATTCTAGATGGGTGACTGGGCAGTAAAGGTTAGTCCTCTGCCTGTATTCTGCTGGCTGAGCTACTGAAATGTCACACTTCCTGCATGGTGAAGGTCACTGTTGCAGGCTGGAGGAACTGCATGCTGACAAAGAGAGCGACATTAGGGGCCGCGGGGAGGGGAGAGGGGGACCTCCACAATGGGACCATCACTGAAGGAAAACTCTGGGTAAGCAAAAAAAAGAGCTGGGTTGAGGTCACAGTCACACTGACCGTCCTCTAGGAAACAAGCACATCCATCTGTCCATCAACATGTTCATCTATACATCTATTTAGCAATTTTCTATCCATCCAAACATTTACCAATCCATTTACTCATATTAATGGGTAAATCAAGCTAGGTAGTTGTGTAACTACCCATATTTCTATCCACACATTTCAGTCCATACCCCAGTCCAATGTCTTCTGTTCACACACCAATGTACAAATCTAACTCAACCACCCATTTTTCTATCCACCAATTTAACCAATACTTTTAATCTCGATATACTGTATACTCATATATCCATTTAACATCTAACCATATTTCTATATCTGCATTCATCCATCAGTAGTCCATCCATTTAACAATATTTATTTCCATCATTCCGTCCATTCACATGCCATTGGGTGAATCTGGCTAGCTAACAATATAACTATCCATCTATCCATTCATTCATCCAAATTTCTGTTCATCTATCTATCCATCATATATCTATACATCCAAATTTCAGTCCATCCATCCATCTAAATATCAGTCCCTACATCTATCCATACATCCAACTATCATCCATCTATCCATCCAAATTTCAGACCAACCATCTATCCATCCAAATTTGTCCATCCATCTATTCACCCATATTTCAGTCCATACATCCATCCAATCAATCCATCCATCCATCCATCCATCCAGATTTCAGTTAATCGATCCGTCCATCCAAATTTCAATCCATCTATCTATTTATTCATCCATCCAAATTTCAGTCCATCCATCCATTCAAATTTCAGTCCATCCATCCATCCATCCATCCAGATGTCTATTCATGCATTTTCAATTTTTCATTCAAGCAAATTACCATCTGTCTATTCATCCATCCACCCAATCCATCCACACACCCACCCATCCATCCATCCAACTACCCACCAACAATCCATCCATCCATCTACCCATCCATCCATATATCCAAATTTCAGTCCATCCATTCATCCATCCATCCATCCATCCAATTGTCAGTCCATACACCTATACATGCACCTATTCATCTACCCATATCGTCTGTTTCCATTCCAATATTTATTTCTATCTTCTCTCATTGTTATTTCCATGCATCTATGCAGCTATAAATATATTTTAAATGCATCCATTTACTGTTGCTAACTAATTATTTATCAATCCATCTAACCACTTTACTTCCATAAAAATGTTTGTCTATTTATCCATTTTCATTTTTTCATTCATGCAAATTACCACCTACCTATATACCCACCCATCCATCCATCCATCTATCCAACTACCCACTATCCATCCATTCATCCATATACTAATGTACAAATTTGTTTAACGAGCTAGTATCTATCTACTTATATTTTAAATCCATGTATACACTCATAACTATCTACCATCTTCCCATATTTCTGTCTATCCACCCATAGACCCATCCATCTGTTTTTATATTTATGAATGAATGTATTATTGATCACTCTACTTTCTGTGCGTCCATTTATTAATCCATTAAACCATACCATACACATACAGTAATCCATTCATCCTACTCACAATTCAATCCATCTATACCTACCGTCTGCCTTTCTATCCATTTATGCACCTGTAGATTTAATCTACAAATGCTTATATGTATATTTTGCTTGTGCATCAACAAACATCATAATACATCTAATAAATTACTATAGATAAGATACATATAAGTTATGTTTTAAGGTTTGCCTATTGTAGTTTATCTTCCCTGTGCGCAGGAGATAGATGCTTAACAGTCAGAATGTGTCACCAGGGAAGCGTTAAATAAATATTGAGGTTTTGGTCAGCAATTTAAGCCTCTCAAAACATCCCAGTTGATCGCTACATTACCAAAAGTTTATCTATTAATCTACTATCAATCTTTGCATTTTGCATTCATCTATTTTAAACACAACACCATCAACATAATGATGACACCAAAGATAGAAACCCCCTCTGGAAAGCATAATGAAGCCCAGATGAATAGAAGAGCAAGTAAAATGTGGAAAAGGGGTGCAATGAGCTGGAAGACACATCTATCCAAACGATCCCTCTGAATACAGACGACAAATAAACCAGAAGAAAATTTGTAAACAAACAAAGCAAATAAAAACCAACCAATCTTCTTGATTCATGCGATCCCATTTTGACATTGAAAACCATGTGGAAATTACCAATTAATATAGCTGTCAAGTGGAAAAAAAAATAAGAAGGGGCTGAGATATAGTAGATTCAGTCTGTGCCGATGAGCAGACGCAATAATGTCTCTCCGCCTCTGTGTTATGAAGGTGCACGGATGGTTCATGCATCTTTTCAGACGTATATAAGCGTGTCCTCATCAGCATGCGGTTCCCGGCTCATCCGAAAGAGCTTCACCGTGGCAAATGGTTAAAGTGTCTTTGCTCCTCTCATATAGACACCTCATCAGCAATATTGAGTCTGCTTATTGTCTTGCTCTGCGGAATTGAAAAGGTTACTTGCCGTCCCGTAGAAAAATAGCTCCTGTTGATGTGCTTCGCCTTGGAAACAAAAAATTTGCTAATTTATGGGGTATATCGAATTTTTGGAGAAAATACCAATAACGCTTTTTTTCCATGCGGCGTTTGCTAATGAGTATGGAGTTCAGAGGGAAAAGGCTGACGGAGGTGAAATTCAGCCAATGATTTTCTTTCGCCGAAGAAAAAGGAACCCATCAGTGCAACAGTAGAGAGAAACTAATGCAATCTGGTAATGTCATGTGCAACATTCATGCTGCCATTTCTAATTTTCATCCACATGCAGTCAGTCACACATAATGCAATTGTAACGTATGAACAATTTATGAGACGTTTCACAGCGCATTCTTTAGAAATCTATAAGAGCGGTGGCATAGCAGTTAATACACATGCTCCAACACACTCAAGGGACGGTTTAGCTTTAACTACAGTAAACAAAAGTTTAAAAGAATATTCAAAGCAACTTTGTGCACCAATTACCTTCTTTTATCTCTTAAAGAAACACTTTTTTTGGAAACTCAAGAATTGGATTTAAACATTTTTATTTAAGCACCTTCATCTTAGCTTAGCTTGGCTTAGATTAGGGTTTGGTCAATAGATTATGCCATTGTCGATTGCAGATGGCCCACAGACATCACGTCTCCCGTCCCCGTCGCAGCAGCAACCCGCTCGTAAAGAATACACACTAAGGCGCCATTTACACTAATACGTCTTAGTTTTAAAATGGCATTTTAGAACAAAAACGATCCACATGCACACTGGCGTTTCATCTAGCATTTCTAAACAGCCCTCCGTCCACACTATACCGTTGAAAACGCACATCACATGACCACACACACACAGACACAAACTCTGTCATAGGCAGTCAACGGGTGCTTTGAGCACAAAACCCCAGAGAGCAGTGAACATCAGACAGTTTATCAAGGATGTACTGCTGGATCACATCTCACTATAGTTATTAAACCTGATATTTTATTAATCTTGTCTCTATTTAACGACTCTTTGGTCTTTTGAATTTATCGGGTAACGTGTCACATCGTCAGTACACTGCTTCAATCTTTCACTTTCATGCTTATACTTAGTAATTTTAGCAAAAACCACGGATGCTGTTGGTTGGTTCCTGTTGTTCACCTTTTTTACCAACCAAGTTTGTTGATGCCATTATAATGACACAGATCACTCTGCCTATTCATGCCAGAGTCTCGCAGAAAAAGTGATTGACAGGTGGTCATTTGTGTAACTTATCTTTTTTTAGGATTTGCTTATGGGTAAAAGAAACACCATGCGGGTCAGGTAGTTGAAACGATAGGCTACAAATAATTAATTCGTAATGAATTCATTAAATTATTCATAAATAATTAATTCACCACCCCTATGACGAGGATGCCATCGTCCATTACAATGTTTCACACTAGACATTGTACGATGCGAAATTGTTCGACATCGCCCAATCCTAAATAGATCATTAAATGCTAAAAAAAAGTAGTTTTTTTTTGTTGATAATTTTCCAATTTAAAGCTTGACTCTACTTCAGTTCTGTCCAGGGTGCGAATTACTGGGAGGTTGGGGGGGATTGACCCCCCTAATTAATTCTTGATCCCCCCGAAGGATGTTAAAACCAGATGTATGGAGGGTCAGCTCTTTAATAGCGAAAATAGTTTTCTCTGATTTGTATTTTAAATAATAATGTTAATAATAAAAACAATAAATCATATAAACATTTTATCACCCCTATAGTGGTTCAAACCATTGTGAAAGCATAATGGCGCCAATGAGCTTATGTGAGAAAAATACTAATTCAACGGTCTGAAACTGGTAGATGCACACATCGAAAGAAACTTTTCTAGTAAAATAGCTGTTTGTATCTATATATAACCTACAGTTAAAGTCAAATTAGACACAGTTTTATAGTTTAACCTAAAGTAACCTGAAATAGCTAATCAGACATTACTGTAGGCCAGATTACACTAAATATCCCTCAAAACACAGAAAACTTCAAACCCCCCACCATAATTCACATCATAGTTACATACTAAGACTGAGAGAAAATAAAAAAATGCTATTTTGTTTTTATGTAATTTGTACTGATGGCATTTATACAGTGAAATTTTATTTGTATTTTTTAGACTTGGTTTATTTTACTTAGCAATTCATGCATTATTTAATTATTCGTTTATTTTCCTTTTTTGTCTTTCTTGGTTGTACTCACTATTGCTGTGTTGTTAGGCATTAATCCCAACTCCTGGCTCTTTGTTAATCACAGCTGTTCTTCACATTTGTATTCTTGAGCAAATGGTAATAAAAAATAGCTATTTTATAGGTCAATATGGCTAGTAACTATAGTTGCAGCGTAATAACTAAGGAATTTTGCTTCCATAGCATGCAGCAAGTGCAAGTATATTAAACAGTAACGTTACCTACAGTTACCTAACTGGATACTATTTTCAAATGTTGTGTAACAATCTGTGCTAAGCTAAGCTAAAAGTGGTGAATGGATTCAAAGAAAGTAAAAAAAACTCAACTGCTCACTCTATGTGACTTTTAAAATAAGCATTTTTTTTTAAGTACAGTGTTCCTTTGAGCCAAGGTTTTTGCAATGTATATACATAGAAAAAATGCCCCAAAAGAAAAGGTCAACTTCAATATATTACTAAAATAGACTAACAAATAAGCAACATTACATCAGACTGAAGGTGTATTTTTAATTAAAGTTACCCTGGTACTCACAAGAGAGAAGTCGGGGGCATTTTGGCACAAGAGTCGAGGAAAGACGGCCTGCCTCTGCCCTCTCTCCTCTTCTTCAAAGACGTTACCGTACATGAAGCCATTCATCATGGTGGAGTGGGCATGCACATCGATGTAAAACTCCAAACTCACTTTCTGTAAACAGACAAAGAGAAGATGCTCTGTGATATTCAGCAGTCATACAATCACCTAAATCATTGCTGAAAAAGGTCATTTACCTTTTCATGTTTTTAACTGTTATGGTGCCACCTATGGGCCAATGTCCATCAATGTTCATTCATATGTTGCATGCGGTTAACTAATTTAATGACATTTCGAGGTGTCACTTAAGGATTAAGGGCATTTATGTGTGCATGGACATTTTGTAAACAATCCTATTGTTGCTGTCCAACTGCAAATGTTCAACTTTATTTGGTAATTATTGATCTGTGCAGGCTAGAGAATTGTACAACACTGACTTTCTAAAAGTTAAAACCTAGGACAAAATTGCAAAAGTGGTGCTAGAGGCAAAGCTGATCAGAATGAGCAGATCTAACACAATAAGACATTTTTTTTTGTGTGTGTGTGTATGCATGAAACACCTTGGGATGTAAAATATGACAGCACAACAGCACGACAATTCTTGGACATCTAGGACCACGAGTCAAATGTGCAAACATGGTCAGCCTACATAAATCTAATGAGCCAATAGCCTAAAAGACATGGGTGGCACCTTGAATAGAGAAATGAATCTAAATTTCAGGCCATATGGACTAATTCTAGTAGGCACAGGAAGTCAACATTGCATCAAATTGACATTGTACCCCAATGTCATGGGATGTTGCATTTTGTTTGAAAATGAAAATCGAGTTGACATATAGAACCCAACGCACAGACATTGCATTTTATTCACTTTTAACTAACTAGTAACTTCTAATGATGTTATAGCTTGACATTGTGCAGAATTTACCAATATGATGTCTATCAGACATTGGATTTTGGTAGCCATACCCCATACCTGATAAATGTCTGTATTTGACGTCAATATGACGTTGGTTTATGATGTCGGCTAAAATCAACAAACTATCAATGTCATTTCATGTCATTATTGGTCACCAAAATAACTGTTCTTAGACACTGGTGACCTAAATCTAACCTAACAATAATGTCTAATGACGCTGTGTGTCTACTGGGATAGTTTTGAAGCTACAGCAATATTTTTTTTCTTGTCAGAACTTTATGTGGCCAAACATTTTTTTGTACTGGGACCTCAAATTGAACTCTTACATATGTACAGTATTCTGAGATTGTTGAAGAAATCTTATTTGTTTTAATGGATATTTCTTCCAAAAAAGAAAATTCTTTCAGAAAATAAAAAAGAAGATATTTTGAAGAATGTTGAAAACAAGTAACCATTGACTTCCAAAATATTTGTTTTCCCACTATGGATGTCAATGTATACAGGTTTCCAACATTCTTCAAAATATCTCAAAATAAAAACATCAAATTGGTTTGGAACAGGTCAAGGGTGAGTACATTATGGCTGAATTTTATTTTTTGGGTGAACTATACCTTTAAGAGTCATAGCCATTTTAGTAAAAGTAGCTCTTTGCCACTTTGAACATTCATACATACATTCATTCATTCATTCCTTTGCTCTTCGGCTTAGTCCCTTTATTAATCCAAGGTCACCACAGCAGAATGAACCGTCAACTTATCCAGCATATATTTTACGCAGTGGATGTCCATCCAGCTGCAACCCAACTCTGGGAAACATCCATACACACTCATTCACTACAGACAATTTAGCCTACCCAATTCACCTTTACCACATGACTTGTGGGGGAAACCGGAGCACCCGGAAGAAACCCACACAACCACGTGGGGGGACCAGCAAACTCCACACAGAAATGCCAACTGACCCTGCCGGGGCTCAATCCAGCGACCTTCTTGCTGTGAGGCAAACGTGCTACCTACTACGCCACCGTGGCGCCCACTTTGAAAATTTTGTAAATGAATGAATGAATAAATAAACGTTGGAATTCTCTACTACTTTGATTCAGATCCAGATTCTGGCTGATAAACCTAGGACTAGTTCAGAACAAAGTATTTTATACAATGGTTTATGAATGCTAAAAAAACGATTGCTTTGTCATAATAAACTTTCATCCTTGACAAAGAATAAAAACAAACAAAAAGAACAAAGAACAAAAACATTTTGGTATGAAATGGTGGTGTAAATGTATCATTTGATGCAATATCATTTTTCAAAACCCCCCTTTTGTGTTCCACTAAAGGAAGCAAGCCACACAGGTGTGAAATGACATGGTAGCGAGTAAATGCTGACAGAAACTTCATTTTTGCGGTTTATACAGACAGTGAGAGATCGACTGTCCGTAGAAAAACAGAGCAAGCAAACATCTTAAATATTAAACTATCAAACTATGCTGTGGTTTCACATCAGTGATGCTCCGAGTGCAAAAAATAAGCGCAGCATTATTCATCAGGGTCCTGCGAAAGAGCAACAACACTCCTGGGTGTTTTATAGAACAGCTGTCACAACTGCCATAGTTTAGAGCGATTAATTCATGTTCCTGAGTCAGCAAGCTAAGCAGGCACGCCTCACTAGCTCAACCGCCAACCGCATTTCAGCCATTTAATGCAGAATAAATGATTAATATGGACCGGGAAACACATACAATAATATTTGTCAGCAAAAAAAAAAGCCTCAAGGAGAAGAAATTCAATTCACAAACAAATGGCAAAGTGACACCTCAAAGAAACATCTCAACACTGAAGGCCAAAAGTGTGACACATAAATACATAACAAAAAGACACAATACTTCAGATATGCCACCACATGTCATTTTGGCTCTCTATAGTGAATAAAATTGTACTTTGACTTCAGGTTGATCGCTTACATGTATATTCCGAGATTGTTGAAGATATAGGGCCCTATCATACACCCGGCGCAGTAAGAAGCAAGACGTGTTTGGCGCGATTTGTTGCTATTTTCAGACCAGCGCAACAGTCATTTTCACGATTTTGCGCCACGTTGTTTAAATAGCAAATCCAATTGGCCACTTTGTGGACTTATGGGTGTGCAGGTCGGTAAAGGAGGTATGTTAAGGTGCATTGTTGGTGTATTGCTATTTTGAGGAACTGAAATAGACAGCGCCGTTGGACAACTAAAAGCTGGTCTAAAGTCCAGCGCAGATAGCGTTAGTTATGTGCCTATGGAGGTCCAAACACTTACACATTGCTTAATAAACACAGGATGTACAGCAATACACAAATATTTGCAGTTTATTCACAATAATTTGCATCAGTATCATATTATTAGTAGAAGAATTACTTATTACATGTATATTTGAAATTTGTTTTAATAAAAACAAGTTTAGATCTGTCCGCGTGTCGGGCTTGGGAGACGTATGCAATGCCATATGGGGCGTAAGAATAGGACGCGTGTTTGGATATAACCACACTTCTTTATTATTGTTCATTTATTAGTTTGCTGGAAAATAGAACTGAATTTAGAAATAGTTTTGAAGCAAATGTTTTCGCTTCACAAAAAAAAAAAAAAATGTATATGTAGGCTAATGGATGTCTTTAGTGGAGTCTGTACAACACCGTTTCCTCATCCATGATTGTAAAGAGGTAAAGTACAGAGTAAAAGTAAAGTAAAGAGAAAGTAATGAGGTCGAATGGGGGAGGCTCATTCTTTACCCTTGCGCAGATGGTCTATTTAACGGTTTCATCACTAGCGTTCAGTTTTCTACTAACAAAGTCCGCCATTTAAATAGCAAATGTGCCATGGTGCAACACAACTGACTCTTAAAGGAAATGTAAGACAAGATTCTGATTGGTTAAATGCATGTTATGCTCAAAACACATCCATAACTCATTAAGATAAAAAGCACAACCCTGTTAAACCATGTGCCGAGGCGCAAACCTCTTTTTTTTGTCCTTAAAATATCAAAAGTGGTTTTGAACTTGCCCTTAATGCTTTTGCACCATGAGCTTTAGACTTTTGTTTCATTTAAAAGTTATAGGCATTTTAGTAAAAGTGGCCCCACCCACTTTTAACATTTTTGCATCTCATCATGAATGTCAGTGCAAAACTAATTATTAATGTGCACAGGGAAACAAATACAATGATATTTGTAAGCAAAAATAAAAAGACTCAAGAAGAAGAAATTCAATACATAAACAAATGGTAAAGTGACACCTTAAAGAAACATCAAAAAGTATGACATATAAATATACAACAAAAAAGACACAATGCTTCAGATACGCTCCGTTCTCTCTTACAAAGAAAACAAAATCTACTGTGACTTCAGGTTAATACCAATCATGTATATTCTGAGATTGTTGAAGATATATTATTTCATTTAAAAGTTATAGCCAATATAATTAAACTGGTTCCGTCCATTTGTACAGTTTGACAGATCATTACGAATGTCCGTGCAGAAGCAATTATTAATATGGACTGGGAAACACGTACAATAATATTTGAAACCAAAAAACTCCAAGGAGAAAAAATAAAATTTGTAAACAAAGGGTGAAGTAGCACCTCAAAGCAACATCTCCACACAGAAGACCAAAAGCGTAACATATAAATACATACAACAAAAAGGCATAATACTATAGATATGCCGCAACACACCATTTTCTGTTCTCTCACAGAAAAAAGAAATGGCTGTGACGTCAGATTGATGTCTTACAAGTATATTCTGATTTTATTGAAGATATATTATTCTGTTTAAGAGATATAGCTATTATAGTAAAAGAGGACCCGCCCACTTTAAACATTTTGGCATCTCATTATGAATGTCAATGCAAAACAAAATGATTAATATGCACCGGGAGACACATAAAATAATATTGTCAGCAAAAAACAAAGTCTCAAGATGAAAAAATTCAATTCGTGAACAAAGAGCAAAGTACTGTAGCACCTCAAAGAAACATCTCAACACACAAGACCAAAAGTGTGACATAAATACATAACAAAAACGCTTCAGATACGCCCCCACACGCCATTTTGGCTCTGTGTTCTCTCAGTTACAGTCTAACAGCACTGCAGTGCAGGAAACTGCCGCTCCATCATGGCTGCCACATCATTAAGCTTGCGCTTGGCAAGATGATGAGAGAGACACTTGTGTGTGGTTTTGTGTGGAGAGAGGATCACGCTGAGGTGTCTCCACACGGAGGGCTGCCATTTGATGCGCTCGTCGCCGTGTGGGTGAGAGAGAGAGAGAGTGAGTCACAGAGCGCCGCTGACAAGGCATCAAAAGGAGCATCCTGCTTCACGAAACTATATGGCAACAAAGTAATGGCCATTTTGTTTGAGGCTGCCTGTCTTCCTCCATTCATTGTGTACATTGTAAGCATCTGATGCAGGTATAATAGGGCCCAATCCTCTACCCTTTGACCCCCTCCCGCGCTTTCGCCGTCTACGCCGATCCTTTTCTTTCTTCATTACGCATTCGGAAGCGCACCTCGAATCCTGTGGGTCGCTGGGAGAGGGTGGTAAAGCAGAAGAGCGAGCGAGAGAGAAAGAGAAACATCAGGAGTCAAAGAGCGGGAGAGAGAGGCAGAGCGGGGGGAGCGATCGGGCAGCACCCGGTGCTTGAAATTCCGCTCACAGCCAAAGCAATTTCCTAGTGAGCGCAGGGCTGTCAGGCCTCTGATGGCAGGCGGTGAAATATGGTGGCTGAGAGTGGGGCGGCTGCACGCATGCCAGTCTGATGGATGGAGCCCGCAAGGAAGAGGGAGAAACAACACACAGACAAAAAAAAAAGAAGGAGGAGGGAGAACGAGAAAGAGAGAGAAATAGAGAGAGTGGTCACTGTTAAGGTAGCTCCATCAGAGGGGTTCCCAGTGTGCAGTAGAGGTGGGCAACTGTCTAACCGCCCACATGCTCGCTTACGTGCATTACAAAGTCAGGGTGGAGCCGCTGCCTTTACTCACATTCACACACTTTTATGACCTTTTCTCTTGCTCAAAGAGACGCTTAAGATCACACGCTGTGTAATGGCACGGTATGCATGAAGAGCTGGGCTCCTCCAGAAAGGTCCGTTGGCTCATTTTGCACCGTTAACAACATAATTAAGAGTGGAAATGAAATGCTCCATTCTGCAAGAGCTGCTCTCTAGCTCCGGGTAAGAAGTAACCTTTCAACACTGATCTGGGACCAGGTGGCTTCTGTCATAGTGCTGAGCTCAGGAAAGACAAAGAAATGACTAGTGGTATAAAAATAGAAATTTATACCTGGATCATTGTTATTTAGAGCAGTTTACGATCTATTAATTTATATACATACATACAGGTTGTTTGTTATTTACAGGAGGATGTTTAGGAACTGAATAACATCAAATAATTAAAAGTGAAAAGTTTTTTTTTTGGTTGGGGGGGCAGGGGAGTGTTACAGTGTATAAATGTATATTATATATTAACAAAAGTTTTGTTATAACAATATATAATTAACAAACCATTTGAGGAAACCGATCGCAATGAACTATTTATGTGAAAAAACTAATCCTAAAGAGTACTGTGAACTTAATCCATTTGAGTAAACGAAGCAATTTGAGCACAGTAAAACCTAATAAATGAAGCAGACTCAAACCAGCTGATTACTGTAAAACCCAATAAGTTAAGGCAACTCCAACTGTTCACGAAACCGATTGCAACAAACCATCTCAGTTAAAAAACGAATCTATACGAGTACTGTGAACTTACACTATTTAAGTTGAAGTAATGGGGTATTTAATGCGGTACTACCGAAAACAAAATGCACCCACACGCACACACACACAAGGTGGGCCATTTATATGGATACAACTTAAAAAAACGGGAATGGTTGGTGATATTAACGTCCTGTTTGTGGCACATTAGTATATGTGAGGGGGCAAACTTTTGAACATAGGTGGTGACCATGGTAGCCATTTTGAAGTCGGCCATCTTGGATCTAACTTTAGTTTTTGCAATAGGAGTTTTTTTTTCAAAAAGTTATGTTAAAACCAAGCACACCATAGTTTTTCTTGTGAAATTCCCAATAAGTTTGATGTGTCACATGACCCTCTTCCCATTGAAAAAAACAAAAGTTGGATCCAAGATATCAGACTACAAAATGGCCACCATGGTCACCACCCGTCTTCAAAAGTTTGCCCCCTCACATATACTAATGTGCCACAAACAGGACGTTAATATCACCAACCATTCCCATTTTATATATATATTATTATATTATTTCTGTCTGTGTACTTTACAATGTGCTTTTAAATAATTACTTTTTTAAATAACATTATTAAATATTACATAATGCAGTACATTACAATACATCATTTATATACTAATATCTAAATCCATAAATGATTTTAAATAAATATAAAGTCACCATATGGTTAAACTCAAATTGTCACTCAATTAAACAAATGGCAAATTGTAAACACAATAACCCCAGCATGTATTTCCCTCATTAAAAATAAATAAATAAATAAATAAAAGAATCTGATGAGGTCTTGAAAATATTCAGCACAGCAGCAATCAACCACCTGTTTCTCTGGTGTTAAAATATCATCTTTTAAGGTAAGAAAATGACTCAAAATTCCTACACAATTTTTCCTCGTGCAACATCAAGGACGTCTACGACAGAAAAGTACAGTCACCATCCACAGCCCTCAATGTCAACAAACAGACAGCCAATCACACAGCCTTAATGTGCTGTCAATCAAAGGTGGACAATACTCCGCTTGCTTAACGCTGATTGATTGTTCAATTAGCACGCGTCTCTGACCTCCAGATTTCTTCATTTGAATTTGTAATTAAGCAATTAAGGGCAATTAAGAAATTAGGAATATGAAAATAGAGCATAATTCGAGTGTTGACGTGTTGAATATTCAAGTACATTTTAAAAAAGCGGCAAAGTTAATGCCCATCACACACTTCTTTTTTCTTTTTTGTGCAGGGCTGCATGTGAGGATAGCAGGCAAATGTCTATCTGCTCCTTTGAGTAGAAACGGAAGGTCAAAAGAATTTAGTCGGACGAGCACTTATCTAAGGAATAGTAATTAGTCTGGGCTGTTAAGGCCCATAAATGCTCTGCTTATCTGTATGAATTAAGAAATGGTGCTGATTTAAGCAGGATTAGAAGCTGATGCATTTAACCACAAAGCTCTTAGCATCAGCAATACCTATGAAGAGAGGACGCAACAGATTCTGCTCGCTCAGAAGTTTGTCCATCCGCCGATGATGAGGGGAAAGAAAGAGTCTGATAGAACAAGAACTTGAAATACAGTTGTGATGTGAAAAATATTCTGATTCAGATCAATCGCTCAATTACATGCAGAGAGAATGCAGAAAGGGAAAGACCTTTTGCGTGAGCTTTGTGTTAAGTGTCTTTCAGTTTAATGTAAAGAAAACTAAAAAAAAAAAACACTTTTAAGAGTTTTCTCACACTTTAAAAAAATTTATCATGAGTCATAAATCCCCATTTCAGCAGCTCTTTCATACATCAAACATTATAGTTTTATTCATATCTGTGTTCTGAGAGTTTTTCCAAAGGGATTTGTTCATACATTTGACTGATTATATACAGTTTATTCTACAAAAAGATATATATATATATATATATATATATATATATATATATATATATATATATATATATACACGCCAGGGTAAATTCAATGTGACCACCTGCTTGCACATGAACCCGGTTGCACTGTGTTTTTTGAATGAGATGCTAATGGTCTAATCTGATTCAATATTCTATGCTAAGCTAAGCTAAAAACGTTCCCACCAAACCCGTAGATCGACTGAATTAACTAAAAATGGTTAAACTCAACAGTTTAATAGGAGAGTCCTAAAATTAGCCAATTTAAAACAAACAAAAAAAGTCACAAGAGGTTTACTCACTTTTTAAAAGTAAAGTCAACTTGGCTACGTTCACAATGCGAGGCTCAGTGCTCAAAACAGATTTTTTCTCAGATCTGATATTTTTGCATAGCTGTTCACACTGCTGTTATAAATGTGGCCAATATCAGATTTGCAATGTGAACAGATCATGGTCCTAAACTGACCCACATGGGCAAAAGTGCAGTTATGGACAGACAGCACAGATTGTCTATTGTCATGCTTAAAGTAATTATTGCCCCTTTCACAGACAACCGTGGTGTATTTCATGAACTGTAAAGGGTTGTTCTGCTACTGCTACTGCTAATGCGTATTTGAAACCTAAAATAAATCTCTTGTGATCAAAAGCACTGATCATTTGTGATTTATGACAACCGCGGTGCGCGTCTATCTGACCACCGCTGTAGTGAACTCATCAAGGGTTAATGAGCACCCGCAGACTGAACTGTGAAGGCAGAGTTGGTTTATCTCTGTTTGCAGAGTTATTTTATTTTACGTCATTATAAACACCAGACATGTGCAGAAGGGGGGTTTGGGTGCTTGAGCACCTGCACTTTATTCTCTCAGAGAGAAAGTTCGTCCTTAAAATGAAAGTGCTCACTCATTTGAGCACAGATCCCCAATCTGCAACACCCCCCAACACAGCTTCGCGATCAACCCGTGTCCCAATCGTTAACCAGATTAGTTAACAAGCTCCTGTTTTGCCTTCAATCTTTTTCAAAATGAACAACCAACTTTCTGTGGTAAAATAATTGTCCTGTGTGCCGATCTGCTGCTGCTGAGGAGTAAATGACGTCTGCAGCACAGAATGATGATGCATGTCAATTAGGGCTGTAACGATACACCAAACCCACGATTCGGTTCGTATCACGATTTTTGACCCACGATTCGATTCGTATCACGATTTTTTTTCGTGAGGGGTGGGAAACTTTTTTTTTTTTAAACAATATTTTTCATTAAATAACATTTGAAAAATCTTTATAAACTGAACACCAAAGAACAAGATTAACCATGCAAATTATTAACTATAAATAGCCAAATATAAAATAAATAAATATCCAAAGCTATAACACTTCTGTTTTTTTGTAACAAAATGCTGTTGAAAAACAAACAGAACTAAACTCTATTGTGGAGATGATTCGAGCATGTTGAAAATTCTTTTTCAATCAAGTTCTCTTACATTTTATACAAAGCGCACAAGAATGAGGCTGCCAAAATGGGCAATCCAGTAAAAAAAAAAACTAAATCGAGCGCAGAAGTCAGACGAACAGGTGCAGCCATCAATTAGTAATGCATTTAAGCGATGCACAAAATATAGGAGGGACAATGTGAGGTGGAACAAATGCACTGATGCAGTAACCAAGAATCTCTGCGAAAAAAATAGTGTCTTTCAATACTTTTTTTTTTCTTTCGGAGACCTCGTAATCACACCCGACAGCTATAATTAATTGTCCGGACGTACATATTTCTCCAAAACAGCTATTCTCAGAGCCTACAAACGTATCCGTGGTGAGCTGCAACAGCCCAATTCCACCACAGTCGAGTATTTTTCACTTACAACAGATGTGGTCGAGTACAAAAATGACACTTTACATGTCGCTAACTTTCCATTTCATTGACACGGAATGGACACTGGCGTCAAAATGCCTCCCAACTGAACCTAGCTGTGCCCAACACAATTGAGAAGATGGAGAAAGCCCGCACGGACCGTGCCCTTTCTGCTGTGAACTATTAAATTCTTATTTTCCCCGGAGCGGAACAAATTTTCACCGCACAGTTGGACAGGCACAAACAAAAATATAATTCATACATTTTTCTTGGAAAAAAATATCTTTTTGAAACGAATTTCGTTAGGTAAAATTTGTTTCTTAATTTTTATGTAGTTTTGGTTGGTCAGTTAATTACTAGATAAAAAAAGAATAATGAATACCCTTTGCGGTGATGCGCTTCAAAACAAGCGCGCTATATGCTTCAGCGCCAAAACACAAGTTGCCGTGAGATTGTGTTGGTTTGGTAGGCCTAAATAAAATAGCCTAAATAAAATTAAAGTTAAATATTCATAGTTTCAGAGAAGCCCATATTAAAGTCGGGACATCTGGTGAACGCCCATCCCTCTCTGTGCAGCCAGATTAACAGTGTGAGCAAAGCATCTTATATGCGGTTAAAAAAAACGGCCGCTTCGACAGCATTGGCAATGTTTCGTTGTCTGTTGTCACGGGAACTTTTAATATGCTGATCTTCCAATCTATCACAGCCTCTTTACGTATTCTGTACTTTACGTATCATCTGTGTGTTGTGTTGTGTTGCCTGTCACTAAAGCACTTACGGCATATTGTGTGGGTCTTGTCGAGCAATTGGCATCCTTTATCTCCACTGGGTAGCCGAAATGTTGCTATACTGCTGACTTATATGAAGAGGGAGGGTCCGCAATCTTGCCATGTTTCCTCATGTTCTTCTTCAACTTGCTCAACTATTGCAGGAAGGCGTTACATGATTGAAAAGTTAATCACGGGTGTGTCGCGATTCTTCCTTATCAAATTGCGACACAGGATCGTGGATCTTAGTGTCGCGATTTCGGTTTCATAACGCGTATCGTTACAGCCCTAATGTCAATCAAAGATTATGTAAAAGTCACATGAAATCTGACATAACCGTTCACACTGCGTTTGTATTGCAGAACATCAGATCTGTGTCTGATTTAAGACTACATATGAAAGCGGCACAAATCTGAAATGAAAAGATCAGATTACATAAGGTTTGGGCTGTTCACACTGTCAAGACCTGAGTCACATGTGGGCAAAAAAAAATCCGATTCGGGCCACATTTGCCTGCAGTGTGAATGAGCCCTAGATGCTTTTAAGGCAAAGAGTTAACTCAACTTTTAAAAAAGCAAATCAACTAATCGTTTTTTTTTTTTTTACAGTGTGTGCAATTAAATAACAGCTCATTTGATGTTAAATATTAGATCAGTTCTTAAAATCCTCTTCACCTGCAGTGTCTTGCACAATCAGAAGCTGATGTTTAGCCACAAAGCTCTTAGCATCAGTGATACAGATGAAGAGAGGACGCAACAGATTCTGCAGACGAGGGGAAAGAAAGAGTCTGAGCACTTCTGATAAAGCGAGAACTTGAAATACAGTTGTGATGTGGAAAATATTCTGATTGAGGTCAAAACTCACAATTACATGCAAAACGAGCACAGAAAGAGAACGATGGCAGGCGTCTGCGTGCGTGATCTTTGAAAAGACAGCTCATCAGACAGATCAGATTATATCGTGCTTTTCAGATGTTTGCCAGGGTGGAAAATGGCAGCGTTCTATGTAGCGCAAAAGTTTTCATTCGCCACACTTCCTTCATTAGAGATGAAGCTCTGTGCGGACGAGGTTTAAAATATAAAATGTACTGTATATAGTGAGAAAATGTGATATTTTGATTTGTATAAGTCTCCAAGTGTCTTTTTTCATACACATACATTTACACTGTAAAAAAAATGCTGGGTTCCACACAACTCCTTGATGTTGTCCCAAAACAAATTAAGTTAGCTTAATTGTTTCTGTAAATTTAAGTGGATTGAATATAAAACAATTAAGTTGTTTCCGAAAAACCAAGAACTGTGTTGGTTTAACTCATATTAAAGGAGTAGTTTGAACAAGCAGCGAAAGTAATTCTTTGAGTGTGCACTGTAAAAAATGCTGGGTTGCACACATTCCTTCATGTCCCAACACAAATTGTCAAGTTAAATTAATCGGTTTAACAAATTTGAGTGGATTGAACATAAAACAATGAACTTGGCCTAAAAACTAATTAAGAATAGTTTTGTTTCAACTAATTTCAAACGCAAAGGAGCAAAGGTCTTTACCAAACATCTTTAAATGGTTCACTTTGCTGCAATCGAAAAAAGCTTTGAATTTACATTTGGGTAAAATGCTGACAAACCCAACAGTCGGAAAACACAATGGATATGTTTGTCCATATTTCACCCAATTGTAAGTTTAAAACATTTTAAACAACATTTGTTAAAAATAGATTTGCAAAAAATGACACAATTAAACATATTACTCAAACTAAACACATTAAAGGGCACCTATGATGAAAATCATCTTTTGTAAGCTGTTTGGACAGAACTGTGTGCAGTGTGTCCACAGTTGTAATGGGGTGATATAAAGCTAGTAAGTGTCTTTAAATTAGGAAATCTAAATGAGTAAATCTTAAATTTGCTGAAATTAAAACAAGATCCAAATCCCTCCCATTTTAAGGCCGATCGCAACTTAATGCGCGAGTGCGGTTTCCATGCCCACTGAATTGATTGTCAGTCACGTATTAACATGTCTCCGTAGTAACGTGGATAATCATATCAACAAGACAGGAAGTGTGCAAAGCAACCGGGATTAAAAGATCTGTTGATCTCTCTGTGATCATCAATCATCAACAAATGTGATCATGTGACCAAAACAGTGCATGTTTGTAATGAATAACAGTGATTTACTTCAGCTTTACTTCATCACCAGAGCCATGTTTCAGGACAATTGTAAAAGAAGATACTTCAATCCCGGATTGTGGACGTTAAATCAGGTTTATTTTGTAAATAACATAACGGATATCCATACAGCAGTGGATATCCTGGCACATTTGCCGTGCAAAAACAGTGCAAAGTTAAACGCGCACACTGTATGTGTGTGTGTGCCTGTGTATGTGCGTGAACTTTGTAACAACATTGTGTGTGACTTAAAAAAGGAAGGCTTGAATTAAATCCTCAACAAATACATCAAATAATCATTGGGAAAGTTCTTACTGTAGTATTTCTCACAAACAGTCTGCAAGATCTGGTTCCTTCATGTCTGTCACTGTGTTGTTTATCTGACGCAGCTGAGGCGGTGATGGAGGCACACTCTGACAGACACGTGGGAACGGTGGGCGGGGAATACCAGCATTAAAAGCACAGGCCACAGCTACATAGAGCTCAAAGCAGAAAAAAAAACAACATTCTAAAAGGGAGAACAAATAATCTGATGGGTGTTTGGAGCTGAAACACATTCTGGAGACACAAAAGATGTATCTTAAATCTTTAAAAAAAAAAGGGTTAAATCGGTGTATAAAAGGGTAGAAAAAAGTTGTGCATGCATATGTTTTTGTTATTTTGACCAATTGTAATTTCATGCAAACAAAAGGGTTAATGATGACAAGATTTTTATTTTAAATTTGTATTTGTATAAATTTGTATAATGTATTTTTTCTTTTCATTTTCTTTCCTTTTTTAATTAAAACATATTTTGGTCTTTTAATCTAATAAAAAAAAATCAGGAAAAAGAAAAACAAATAAAAGTTTCAACAAATAAAAACATTTCCAAAGTTGATGAACTGAAGCTGAATATTCAAACAATTACTGAAGGATGATATGCCACTGAAAGACTGGAAATTCAGCTTTAAGCTCCACGTTTATAAAATACATAAAAACCGAAAACAATCATATTTGCTCTGAAATGGCTGAAATTGTGATTTTGTCCACTCAGGGAAGCCTCTGTTATTGCCAATTACGTTCAGAATGGACAGGAAATACTGATGATAGAGAATAATACTCACTCATAATCATTTTTATTTATATGAGGGATCGACTGTGGAACTAGACAAATAAAAAGCTTATACTCATCTCAATCTTCGTATCCATCACCCAAACCAATCATCTTTGACGTGTTTGTGATTTAAAGCGAGACACTGCATGCAAGAACACTGTTTTGTCACTGAGGTTTTGGCTTTTTATAAACTGATGTTTTTTTCAGTCTACTGTAAAGAACACATTTATAACACTTTTTTGTGTCACACTTTATTACTTTATGTCTGTACATTTCAAGCAGAAAATATTTTCTCAATATGAGTTTTGCACTGAGCTATAAATCACCACCACAAGCAGCATTTACAAAGACCAGACTTTATAGTTTTATGCATATCTATATTTTAAACGTTGTTACAGAGGCATATGGGGATGCATAATATACCTGATTACATACAACATTTAATCCTGTAAAATATTTTCCACTTTAAAGAAATAAAAAAATAAACAAACAACAACTGAACAGGCCATGTTATTGCATTCTTTCTGGTTTTGTTTGAAACTGTCAGATTTTTTTGGAGAGAATGTCTTCATGTGCTTTTCTGCTATTGTTTTCATTACCAATAGACCCAAACCCCTTAACAGCATTGTTTTGGCATTTTGCCAGAATCTGTAAAACTAAACTCATTGCAGGCTGACAGTGTAGCCTTTGCAACTGACTAGGCAACGTAGTCTCATAAATATGCAAGTCAGCTTCCCTTATCGCCAATGGGTTTTTGATTTTCTACATGTTCTAAGGATTGAAAGATTTGGTTCGTAATAAAACAAAAGCCAAAACCGTTTCAGAAAGTCTGGAGCTGTTTAATTAAATATTTTTTAAAGAGACTATCTATAGATCTATATATTAATAATTTATTTATTTATATTTTTATTTATTTTATTTGAATACTCTCACCGGCTACTTTATTAGGTACACCTTAGTAGTACCGGGTTGGATCCCCTTTTGTTTTCAGATCTGCCTTAATCCAACGTGGCATAGACTCAACTGGAAATATTCCTCAGAGATTTTGGTCCATATTGACATCATAGCATCACGCAGTTGCTGCATATTTGTCAGCTGCACATCCATGATGTGAATCTCCCATTCCACCACATCCCAAATTTGCTCTATTGGATTGAGTTCTGGTGACTGTGAAGGCCATTAGAGTACAGTGAACTGTTGCCTTTCTATCAGCTCAAACCAGTCTGGCCATTCTCCTCTGACCTCTGGCATCAACAAGGCATTTGTACCCACAGAAGTGCCGTTCACTGGATATTTTCTCTTCCTTTGATCATTCTCTGTAAACACTAGATGGTTGTGCGTGAAAAATCACAGTAGATCAGCAGTTTCAGAAATACTCAGACCAGCCCGTCAGGTACCAATAAAGTCACTTAAATCACCTTTCTTTCCCATTCTGATGCTCTGTTTGAACTGCAGCAGATCGTCTTGACCATGTCTACATGCTTAAATGCACTGAGCTGCTGCGATGTGATTGGCTGAATAGAAATTTGATTTAACGAGCATTTGGACAGGTGTACCTAATAAAGTGGCTGGTGAGTGTATTTTATTGTATTGTATTTATTAATGTATTTATTGTTATTTTATGTACATATACATTTGTGTATGTGATATTTAAAATATATTACCTTATTTATTTATTTATTGGATAAACACATTTGGATTTATTTGCATTATTATACATTATACAATGCATTTATTTGCATAGTTAGCAAAAAATTCGTTTTAGTTTTTTCTATTAAAAACATTTTTATATAAAAAGTTGTCAACATTTAACTTAAAATTCAAAAACTATTTTGATTGTTTAATTGATATCAAACAGTGTGTGGCTTATTTGTAACACATTGTTACAACTAACCCCGCTGT
>CAIGQQ010035257.1:2920249-2958010 GCA_903798035.1 Danio albolineatus | reverse complement strand
AACATAACATAACATAACATAACATAACATAACATAACATAACATAAAATAAAAATTTTAGTGGTCAACAAAACTAAACAAAGCAAAGCAAAGCAAAGCAAAACAAAAACTTACTTTTCAGTTAGGACTAAACTAGCTGTATCATTTATTCATTCATTCACTCTCCTTCGGCTTAGTCTCTGATTTATCAGAGGTTGCCACAGTGGAATGAACCACTAACTATTCCAGAATATGTTTTATGCACCAGATGCCCTTCTAGCCATAACCCAATATTTGGCTTATACTCTGTGTATAACCTATTGTTACGCAAGCTTGTATGTTAACCAGGAGAGGACTGTGCAATTAAACGGTGAGTGCTGTAGATTAGCATGTGTTAGCTTAGCATGGTGTGTGTTAGCATACTGGGCACATGGAGATGGATTTGGCAATGAAAATCACAGCCTTGAAGTTTAATTAGTATCAGTACTACAGAGCACAGTTGTTTATGAGAGCGCGCCTGTGTGAGATGATGCTTTTTCTTTTTGAACAAATTGTCAGGAGAGGCATAACCTTGAAAAAAATCCAAATAAAAACAAAATAAAAAACTTCTGATTTACTTATTGATTTATTTTGTTTTATGCTTGTTTTTTTTTCAATTATTAAATAAACAAAAGAAATATTGTTGCAAAAAGGTATATTTTTTGATGATGATAATAATAATAATAATAATACATTTCATATTTAATATTACATATTTGTAACAAAAACATTGCAGTAACGCCTCTAATTGTTTCAAAAAATAAATAAATAGAAAAATAAATAAATAATTAAACAAATGAAGTAATTAATTAAAAAATGTGTAGAGGCTGCACAAATAATGCTATCATTCATTCATTCATTCATTCATTTTCTTTTCGGCTTAGTCCCTTTATTAATCCGGGGTCGCCACAGCGGAATGAACCGCCAACTTATCCAGCATTTGTTTTACGCAGCGGATGCCCTTCCAGCCACAACCCATCTCTGGGAAACACATTCATACATTCTCATTCACACACATACACTATGGACAATTTAGCTTACCCAATTCACCTGTACCGCATGTCTTTGGACTGTGGGGGAAACCGGAGCACCCGGAGGAAACCCACGCAACCACGGGGAGAACATGCAAACTCCACACAGAAATGCCAACTGGCCCAACCGGGACCTGCCCCAACCGGGGATCGAACCAGCGACCTTCTTGCTGTGAGGCGAACGTGCTACTCACGCGCCACCGTGGCGCCCTAATGCTATCATAGTATGCTAAATATGCTAAATAACATTGATCTAAATAAATAATATTATACTTTGAATGCTTTAAAAATAAAATAAAATAAAATAAAAATTAAATTAAAACAAAACAAGACAAAAAAACAAAACAAAACAAAAAACTAAATAAAACAACAAAAAAACCAAACCAAACCAAACCAAACCAAACCAAACCAAACCAAACAAAACAAAACAAAATAAAACAAAACAAAACATAACAAAAACAAATAACAAAACAAAATAAAATTAAACAAAACAAAACAAAACAAAACCAAACAAAACAACAAAAACTAAATAAAACAAAACTAAAAACTCAATAAAACAAAAAAACAAAAACAAAACAAAACAAAATGTTAACAAACAGAATTTATTTCAGAAACACACACCTGGCACTATAGTTATGTTACTCAATATCATTTTGTTTACTGTAATAGTTTGCCAAACATATATTTAACACTTAACTGCTATTTAGAGAAAATGTAAATGAAATAAAAGAATAAAATATTTTCTTTCTTATTAAAGGTCAGACACAGACATCTGAACTAGTTAGAATTAGTTGCTGAATGAGTTACTTTCATCCATTAGTCGCTTTCAAAAGATTTTGTGTAACAGAATAGCATAAAACATATCTAATAGTTTCCTCAAAGCAACAAATAATGCCTCTAATGTTTTAAAAAGTGCACCATACTGCTGGAATGTGCCAGTGGGCAGTGGCGATGCCCTCCTGTCAGTGGCCTGGCACAGAGATTGGCATCCCATAGCTTTGATCTGCGCTGTGTCTAATGTGATTACCCATAGAGAATGCAGCCAGTGCCCGTCTGGCCTGAGATCTCGCATTGCTATGCACATTTGTCTGTGTGTTTCTGTTTGTGTTTGTTTGTCAGTATAGCTGTGAGATGCTCAGTGTGTGCAGTTGGGGAGGGAAGTGTTTCCCCATCCCGATCTCTTTTGCATTTATCAGTCAAAAACCCCTCCACACCATATTGCGAACAACAACAACAACCACCACCGAATGCATAATCCAAAAATACATCCAAACCCAAACTGCCACACAGACATTAGCAGCTCATAGCAGCTCATATATGCGGCTCATCTCATATTAGCACACTAATGCTCATATATCATGTTATATTATTTAAAAAGGCCACTTCATCACGTTAAGCAAACTCATAGTAGCATATTAGTATGAGGGCTATTGTTTTGTACTGGTTATTTGAAAGAGAAATCAATTTTTTTTTACTTGTGTTTGCAGTCAGAAGGGATTAAAAAGGGGGTAATCAAATCTCTCTATTAAGTAGTGGGATATTACCTGCCAATTATTAAGACTATTATTAGATTATTAAATTATTTTTTTAAGTACATATTTGGCATGATCTTATTCTACATCTCTAATCATATGCACTACCCAACTGGAAATACTACCTCAATAATTATTAATAAGCAGTAAATTAAGACTTTGAGTTAAAAATAATATTAATAAAGTGTGACCCAAACATTTGCAGGATGTTTATTTGAATCATTTCTGCTTTTTTGTCTTGTGAAATTTATGTAAACATCTTTTATGTGAAATATCTGACTCAGAAAAGCACTAAAATAAAATAAACATTCATTTCGATGCAAATGATATCATTCATAAAATAAGTTTTACAAATTCTGCAAGGGGTTCACAAACTTTCAAGCAGCACTGCATTGGTTAAAATTTCACTTTAGTGAATAAAGCAAGTATAATTCATTAGGTCTGAACTAAACTAGAAAAAAAAAGAGCTCAAAAAAGTGAGCTGAAGCCAGCTAAAGGCGCAGGTGAATGGTTTTGCCATGTTTTCAGCAGCAGGAGTTTGGTTCTTATTCAGACAAATGACGGAGTGAATGCAAATGTTCCTCAGAACCTCCCGCAAAATATGCTTCCTTCCTTGCCTTCATCACCCAATCAGCTAGCAATAATGCAGAACAATGAACAGGCCAGAAATGGAAATGAAATGGCCAGCCTAGAGTCCTAACCTGAACCTGATTGAGTTTTTACTGGTGACAAAGTTCAAGCTAAGAAATCAACTTCAAATATTAACTTATGCACTCTATATTAAAGTATAAATTTTTAAATCCCACCTCATCACATCAAGCAAACAATAAATATGTTAGAAAATAACTTTTTATTAGCATTGCATTTATTCTAAAACAGCTTTGACATATAAGAGGGAACACTTTACAATAAGTATCCGTCAGTTAATGTTGGTTGAAAACTACAAACAAACAATGAATAATACATTACAGAACTGATTCGTCTTTGTTAATGTTTGTTAACCAAAATAAAGTAGTTATTTCTAGTTAAATCACAGCACACTATGGACCATTTCGATGTGGTCATGTCATTGGCCCATGAACATTTCCTGCTTGTTATCAAACTAGTTCATAACTATAACGGGAGGCAATTCAGTCATAGCTTAATGTTGAAACAGCCATCATAACATTATTTATCAATGTGTGGCTCCTTTGGATTCTCGGAAGCTATAGAAATTAAAAATGTAAAACAGAAAATACATAGGGACCATTGTTTTTTGTTTACATCCCTCAAAATAGTCTATACGTAATGTTAACATACACAACTTTGCATTTTAATAATGCATTGTCAAACCTTAAACTATGATCAATACATTCAAAGTGTTCATTCTTAATTCATGTTAGAAAATACACCAACGTTTCCTGCAGAAACCTTATTGTAAAGTATGACCAATAAGAGATACTGCATACTAATTTGATTGTAGGTTAAGTAACCCTAAAAATGTAAACTCTTTCCATTTTCTCTTTATTTTGGTGCATTTTTATTATACTATGTTTTATCAAAAATGCTGTTGGACACACATTATTTTAGTGTATCCCTGTTACAGTAATTATTCAGCTCCATTCTAGAACACTCTTGTTGTGCATTTGCTGAATGCTTCAACATCTGAATCTACAGTACTGACACGCAGCAAGCCAAGTACATTACTGTTGCCTAAAATAGCATCGCAGTGTTAAAATCGGTGTGTGTGACGTCACCGCTCGTGTTTGGCGGAGGGCCTTGAGGATTTGTGGTATATCGCCTTGAGCAACTAAACTCCAGGTGTATTGTTTCTGTAATAAGTGTGCTGCAAGTCGCTTTGGAGAAAAGCATCAGCTTAATGACTAATTACATGCAAGGGAAATAACATTTTCCTATTATGTTCCCTCAGTGACCCCTCTAAGTGATAGCTGAACTTCTGACTTCCATGTGCTTAAACTGACAACGACTCAAACTTATTGTGAGCTTGTTATTAGCAACAACTACACACAAAAAAAGAAAAATAAGGACTATGATTTCCCAAACTCCACTAAATCTCTTTAAAAGGACAGAAGGGAATGGAACAAGGACACAAATTGTGGGATCCAGAGAGAGCTATGAAAAGTTTACCTCTCCCCAGAGTCTCTCTCTCCTGCCTGCATGCACTCTCTCCTCATAAAACCAGCATCTTACACATCTGTCTAAACTATAACCAGCGCTTCTTTTCTTTTCTTTTCTTTTCTTTTCTTTTTTTTTCTTTTCTTTTCTTTTAGAGAGTGAGAGTTGAGGCACTAAAGGTAAAAATAGATTTAAAGAGAATTTCCCTGATAATTTTAGTGAAGACCATTAAGACAAATCTGATGAATTTCATGCATTCACTCATTTTTCCGCATTACTTATTAATGCACTTGATAAAGCCATTAAAACCAATTATGTTGTGACTGAGGAAAAAAAAAGATTACAAATACTTTTAAAAAGGTAAAAAAAATACTGAATAACCCAGGTAGCAAAGAATTCTTGGACAGATTTGGCATGAAGCTGCCTTAGCAGTCATTCATCCATCACTGGCATACAGCATGTGCACAATACATGGCCCGGGTTTGGCAGAGGTGGCACAGTCTTTAATGCGGGGCACAAGACATGGGCCAAATATAAAATGTAGCATTTGATCCAGATGTTAAAAACTAATTTGTGGGCCACATAACTTAGGTCTTTCTTGACCCACATTTACTCTTTCATTCATTAATTCATTCATTCTTTCTTTTCAGCTTAGTCCCATTACAGTATTATTCTGGGGTTGCCACAGTGGAATGAACCACCAACTTATCCAGCATATGTTTTACACAGCGGATGCCCTTCCAGGTGCAACCCATCACTGGGAAACATCACACTCATCAATCATCATCACACACTCATTCACACACATACACTACGGACAATTTAGCCAATTCACCAAGAGGAATGCCACGCGAACATGGGAAGAAGAAGCAAACTCCACACAGAAAAGCCAACTGACCCAGCTGAGGCTGGAATCAGGGACCTTCTTGCTGTGAGACGATCGTGCTACTCACGGCACCACCGTGATGCCCTTCTTGACCCCCATTTAAAACAAATTTAAATTATTTTTAAGTAAAGAAAATAAATTCTACCATTCAAAAAAAAAAACACCCATAACACGGCCCAAAGCACAATGCTTTATGGGTTTATCAATTCATCATTGCAGTCGTGACACACCAGCAGAGGCCCAGTTATAAGTTATTAACTTGGCTGAGAATTGGGCCAGATATGGTCCATGTTTGGCCCTTGTCTGGAAGCCAGACTGTATGATAATTCACTGCAGCATGTGGGCCAAGCAATAGCTGATTGTGTGGGCTAGAGAAATCTAGCTATGTGGAAAGTAATTATTTATTCATTTTCCTTCGGCTTAGTCCTTTTATCCTTCAGCAATCACCACAGCGGGATGAACCGCCAACTCATTCAGCATAAGTTTTACACAGCGGATGCCCTTCCAGCTGTAATCCAGTACTGGGAAACATCTATACACACTCATTCACACACATACCAATTTAGTTTATTCAATTTACCTAAACCGCATGTCTTTGAACTGTGGGGGAAACCTGAGCACCCGGAGGAAAACCACGCGAACACGGGAAGAACATGCGAACTCCACACAGAAATGCCAACTGGCCCAGCCGGGACTCGAACCAACGAACTTCTTGCTGTGAGGCGACAGTGCTAACCACTAAACCACCATGTGGCATTTCTGTGTGGAGTTTGCATGTTCTCCCAGTGGTCGCGTGGGTTTCCTCCAGGTAATCCAGTTTCACCGTTTCACAAGTCCAAAGACATGTGGTATAGGTGAATTGAGTACGCTAAATTGTCCATAGTGTATAAGTGTGAATGAGTGTGTATGGATGTTTCCCAGTGATGGGTTGCAGCTGAAAGGGCATCTGCTGCGTAAAACATATGCTGGATAAGTTGGCGGTTCATTCCGCTGTGGAGACCCCAGATTAATAAAGGGACTAAGCCGAAAAGAAAATGAATGAATGAATAAATGAATGAATGATGTGGGCGACGCAGTGGCGCAGTAGGTAGTGCTGTCGCCTCAAAGCAAGGTCGCTGGTTCAGTTGGCGTTTCTGAGTGGAGTTTGCATGTTCTCCCTGCGCTCGCGTGGGTTTCCTCCGGATGCTCCGGTTTCCCCCACAGTCCAAAGACATGCGGTACAGGTGAATTGGGTACGTTAAAATTGTCTGTAAAGTATGAGTGTGAATGCGTGTGTATGGATGTTTCCCAGAGATGGGTTGCAGCTGGAAGGGCATCCTCTGCGTAAAACATGTGCTGGATAAGTTGGCGGTTCATTCTACTGTGGCGACCCCGGATTAATAAAGGGACTAAGCCGAAAAGAAAATGAATAAATGAATGAATGAATGATTTCTTAAAATGATTCTTATTATAAATATGTCTAACAATATTTTTGTAGTATAAAAAAAGTTGCAATTAATGACAATTTATTGAAAAAATGTATGACAGCAATAAAAGAATCTATTATATTCTTCAAGACCCTTGATAAAAAGTACCAGTTTCCACACACACACACACAAAAAAACCTGATAATCTTAGGCACCAAATTAGCATATTAAAATGATTTCTGCACGATTATGATTGAGGACTGTAATAATAGGTGCTAAAAATCCAACTTTGCCATCACAAGATTAAATTACACTTTAAATTAGTATTATTATATTATCATTGAATATATTAAAATAAAAATTTATATTGTATTAATAATTCTGTATTTTAGTGCGAAGAAAAAAATCAGCCTTGGTGTGTATAATTGTACCTTTTGTTGAACGCAATGACAGCCTTCACCTGATAGTTTTCCTGCACACTTTCCTTTCCGTGCCTGCTATTGGTCGATTAAATGAAATCAGTGTTATTGTGTCAGGCTGGTCAATGTGCTCAATCAAAGGGAGCAATCAAGTAAAAAAGTACATCTGCTTGTTTGGATCCCGTGGAAAGCGTGCAAAGGGCATCTCCGCGCATGCAGCGGCCCACATCACTACTATGCAACGTTCCTCATATCTGAACTCCCGATGTAATGAAGCGTATGTGTGTGTGTGTTTGTCGGGATGTGAGGGACATGAACGGATCACTCTGCCGTGAAGCAACACATTGATCAGTGTGTCAGGCCTGGGGGAAAGGTTAAGCCGCGTGGCGCTGCCCTGCGCTCCTGAGTGTGCCTGCCGCTCTTATCAGGATGTGAAAGAGCAGGAAAGGGCAGGCGATTCCCAGGACAGCATCTGACCTTCACTAATCCAACAACCTCACTCTTCTGCTATAATTAACATAAAGGAAGTAAAGGCGGGCGCTTTCTCAGACAAAAGCGAGATGAGTGAGAGTGTGTGTGGGAGACTCACCTGAGAGCGCAAACACTCCCACAGATTCACTCATTGAGAAAAATGCTGAGTTGGGGCTGCTTTGAATAGTATGTTGCTTCCTATATGCTGAGCCAGATTGTTATACATGCTATACATAACCTTGCGTTTCAAAGACAGAGCGAAAGTGTGTGCCTTTGTGTTTTTTTTAGCTGAAGTTCGGAGTTAAAATGCTTTCTCTTAACCTACTTTAATATATGCATGTACAGTATCCCCTAAATACCCAACACAAGAACATTTGCTTAACTAATGACATGCATGTGGGGGCAGAACAGTGTGCTATAAAAATTAATGGCAGATGGGTTTTTTTTGTTGCAAAGAAAAAAGTTTGCCGTTGTATCAGCTCAAATCATTTCCACGCATTTTCACCTACATAACTTCTTCTTACTGGATATATTCACCTTTTTCTCTGCGTGTGAGCGGGCGCAGCCATTTAAATCCTTTCCATTCATTTTTAGACATTAAAAACGGCTCGTTTTGCTGCTTGATGTTGCAAACTGATATTTTCTTATTATATTATTCTGCTGTCTGTACAGTCATGCAAACACTTGTTTGTAGAGCATGTAGTTTGACTGTTTTCTGCCGTTTATTATTCCTAGTCACTTCTCCCATAGGCAACTGAATTGGAAGTTCTTAAACAATAGCAAAAATGAGCACACTTCCACGTTGAAGAATAAGGTCAATACACAGCAATTTCAGCCAGAAACGGGAAACTATTTATGCCAGTCTCGTAGCCAGGGGAGGTTCGGGTGGTTTCAACAATCCACCCCACTATAAAAATAAAAAAAAATAGCAATTTTTGTTTCATACACAATCTCCCTGTCCATTTTTTCTGCTATTTCATCACATATTGTGAAAATAACTGTTTGACAAAGGCTTTAAGACCAAGCACAATCCTCTGTCTGGCTTCACAGAAAGCAGCACTTATTGATTCAGAATTTTGAAAAGTTTTGATTTAGGATTTGATTTTAGCGCTGTATCTTGTGTGCACATGTACTAATGGCAGATATGCATGAACGGGTGCGCAGTTGTACAAATCTACATTTGTTGACAGACAGTTTGGGCTACGTATCAGAATTATGGGATTTATCGACCCGACAATATTTAATCGGACAAACGTTTTTTAGTCTTTTGCCTTACGAAGAATATAAAAATACATATAAATACATTCTACTACATGCTACTCTAATCATTACTATTGGAATAGGAAGAGACTTTCAACCAGCACAACAAAAAAATGTTTCTGAAGACAATCACCTGCAGCATTTTTAAGTGGCGGGGAACGGCACAGTGCATCTTTACCAGTGTGGGCAGAAAGGGGAGTTGAAATCAAGTGAACTTTATGGTAATGAGCTATGACACAGTTCAACGGCAACTAATCGGAATGTAGAAGTCCACCGCTTGAGAGGATTCCAGAGTCCTGTGAACTTTGGTTCTGACTACAGTTGTTCCCAAGGGTTTGAATATTTCTGTTGCCTGATTTCCAGTTATTTTTAAATAAAAAGTTACTGGCGATTTACTGATGTGTATTATTGTTATATCAGTTTTTTTCTTTTTTTTTTTTTTAAGCGGGACTCTTATGCGGGCAACATGGTGGTTAGCACTGTCGACTCGCAGCAAGAAAGTCGCTGGTCGAATCCCAGCTGGGTCAGTTGGAATTTCTGTGTGGAGTTTGCATGTTCTCCCCGTGTTCACGTAAGTTTCCTCTGGGTGCTCAGGTTTCCCCCACAAGACATGCGCTATGGTGAATTGAATAAACTAAATGGGCCATAGTGTATGTGTGTGAATGAGTGTGTGTAAATGTTTCCCAGTACTGGGTTGCAGCTGAAAGGGCATCCGCTGTTTAAAACATGTTGGATAAGTTGGAGGTTTAATCCGCTGTGGCGACCACTGATGAATAAAGGGACTAAGCCAAAGAAAAATGAATGAATGAATGAGTGAATAGATGAGAATCTCATGCTAACTATAATGACAGTATAAAACCGTATTGCTGCTTTGGAATATTTCAGACACATGGACGTATTAGATAAGTGAAGCAAAGCCACACCTCACAAAACAACCTGATCTTCCATAGTTAAATTAATTCGATAAAAGGCGCGCACCATTTTTCATGCTAGAAAGCTTGTTTTTTATGCAGGAATGTAAGTGATTTGCTGATATGCTGCAACGACCCCTTTAAATACGAGAGCGATGTAGTGAATTTTGACGCTCTTGTCAGCAGAGCAGTAAAGGCAGACAGTGTTGTCGTCAGGGCAGCCAGAGCAAACTTTTATGCTCTTGCTGCTTTCAATGAGAACGTACAGCTACATTTGCAGCTGAAAACATTATTTGTTGGGTTTAGGGAAGGATTTAGATCAGTGGTTCGCTAAGTGATCTGCACAATAAACCCTGCCTTCTCTTGAAGGTGTACAAGATATACGCGTTTCTGAATCTTCCAAAAAACATACCCAAAGTAATGTATTTCGAATTCACAATTATGTAGACAGCACCCTCTAGTGGATTTGTCATCTGAAATGTACAACGAAACGTACTCTGAGGAAAGACATCTCTCAAAATTGTAGGATGAGGCAAGTATTTCCAATGAGCATTTGGGATATTGCTTCTGAACTGTAGGGATACTCACTGGGTCTTGGTTCATCTGGACAATGAGTTGTTTGACTGCATGAAGAGTTGGATGGGCCCAAGGGGAAGGGTCCTGCCAATGACGGTTCAGATCGAAGCCCATTAGAGAACACCTGACAAAAACAAATGAAAAAAATTGTTGTCATCTTCCTCAGGCCTCACCGAGAGCAAAATACTGTGCTGAGTGATACTATTAAAGAATGTTAACATTACAGTGAATATGAATATACTGATGATTTCGGTAAAGAGTGGGATTCTATGTGGACGGAGCTACACAATGGAAATAGACACAAATCAAGTTGGACAACAAGCTATCATGTTATTTAAGTGGTAAAAGGTTAGTGAGTTTACAACATCAGTCAAGCTTCAAGTGAAATAACTGCAGAAAGCACACACACGCTGTACATGTCCACTGGTGCGAAGTAGGCAAAGCAAATGTTTTCAATTCATTCTCTATGCTGCAGGGGATTGTGGGATTGAAAGTGAAGCAAGCATCAAAAAGCTGTGAAATATTTTACACTATGCAAATGAGAGACAAAAAAAAACAGCAAATTGCAGAGGCGAATGCTCTATATCAGCATATTTGATATTAATAGCCTTATCATTTGGTTGAAGTACTTTGATTAAACGTTACTATTTTGAACTCATTTTAGTTCATAAGTTGTGTCTGGAATATGGTTGTGTAAACAAAAGAGGCCTCAAAGGATAGTGGTGTCTTTTCAGTCCTGTCACTATTATGGAGAAACTTAAAATATATATATTTTGAAGAATACACACTTCACACTCTTAGTTTGGTTCTTTGGCTACCTTCACATTCCTTCTGGGCTAAGATTTCATAGGCATGACTACTATGAAGTGAAAACTAGTTACTGTTGAGCGCTCTGTCTATTTTATGGTTACATCATGTGACATCATGTGTTGGTTTTGAATCATTTAGATTGAGTCTTTGGTCTGTGTCACATTCATATTTAAGCAGAGCTAGACCCATATTTTCAGTGCTCTTGTTCCACTTGTGAGGTTCGTATGGAAGCGTTCACATTTTTTAAATTGATCTGTACTAAAAGAACAACTGAAAAGCAAAGGACAGATTAATCACTGCTAAATGTAAAAATGACACTGTATACACTGCAATAAATGTTAAAAAACTGTTATTTTGTGATTCTTAAGTTGTTTCTCTTTATTTGGGTTGTGAATTACATTATGGGACCTTGATCTCTGCTCTGTCGACTTATGATGTTGAAAATTCAACTCTACAACAATTCAACTAGTTTAACAAACGGATTTTTCTTGACATTTTTGCAGTTTGAAATAATATAACGTATAAGAAATAATAAATAAATCTGTAAAATAACAAACAAAAATGTACTGACAGTTTATCACAAGGTTTTTGTACGATAATATACAACACCAACACCAGACAGTATATATCTTTTAACTAATATAAATGTTAATAAAACGTTCAGTTCAAACTTTTAACAGTTAAAAGTCATTCAAAGAAAGATCAAGGTCACGTTATGTAATTTAAAAGTACAAGGAAACAGGAAAAAAATAAACAACAACATGAATCACAAAATACGAACAAAAATGCTAATTATATAATATTTGTTTACAGTATGTACACTACCGGTCAAATGTTTGGGGTCAGAAGGATTTTTAAATGTTTTAAGATAAGCTTAACCTGCTCACAAAGGCTGCATTTATTTGATCAAAAATACAGTAAAAATTGTGGAATTGTGAAGTGTTATTGCACTATAAAATAACTGTTCAAAGGTAGCTCATAATTTAATTGAATAATTTATTCCAGTAATGAATTTACAGCTTCCTTACACCAGTCTTCAGAGTCACATGATTCTTCAGAAATCACTCTAATATTAATTATTATTGTTATTATTAATGGTAATAGCAATAAAAAAATAATGATTGGACTAAAAATTTCATTTGAAAATACATACAATAAGTAACAAATAAATATTTAATAAGTAATGATTTAAATATTTAATTTTTTTTACATTTAATAAAAGCCGCATTGATGAACAGAATAATTTTCTTTAAAAAATATCATGAAAAAATAAAAAACTGACCCCAAACTTAAGATCGGTCGTGTATACTCTCATCGTTCAAGTTTAATGAAAGATGGATTTTTTATAATGTTTACATTAATGACCAAATTTAAAAAGCAGCCATGCTCCACACTAAAAACAACCACACTGCTTCACATTCACAGACACAAAATGGTAGATCCCTGGTGTTTTGAGCGATATTGAGCGTTTTCTTTTTCCACACCATTGGACATGCACCATCTCTGAAGCGGTCTTTCCTACAGGTCTCTGTTTATTATTTTCCTTTCCCCGAGGCAGTGGTCTGATGTGGGGGATGGACAGACGCCCGCATCCCTGCTGCCGTCCAGCTGAGACTCTGTGACTGTGACTTTGAGCTGAACCTGTAGTCAATGCTGCGGCTCTCAGAACAACACTAATCCCCAGTCAGCAAGGATTGATCCCACGTCGCCTCCTGCATCTGCTTGTGCTTCACTCTCTCTCCCTCTCTCTCGCTCGACTAAAAAACTACTGATTCAGCACCAGAGAGAGAGAGAGAGAAATGGATCTGATCTCTAATTATGGACCTCAATGGCTCTAGGTGAGGCAGCATCGGTTAAAGTTGCTGTGGAGAGCACCTCCAAGGGTCAGCGGTGGCGTATGTCGTATGTCAGGCCTGTCACCGCCATTGAACCATTGATCCACCTCTGCAGTTCTGCAGTGCTCGCGAGCTGTCACAAGGTGGCAGCCACTGATGGAGCTTCCATAGGCCTATGGGAAAAAGCTATGCACCGCTGGTGTATTCTGAATGATCGCCACCATTATATAGAAGCCAATAATGGGATTAGGAGGGAAGACAACCCCTGCCGTGCATGACCGAACTGCAGTCCTGCAGTAGACTGGCAATCCACACCCATTGTAAATGTCTCGTAAAATACTAACAATGTGTAAATAAGGCAGATCATGTGCTTTGAGCATGATGACGTAACATTCTTTTGCAAAATAACATTAACAATAATACAATTAAGGAAAAAGAATAAGTAAAAGCATGCACTTCCATGCCAACATTTTAGATAAAAAAAATATTTTTTTAAATCTATAGATTGAATATCAAAACACAGCCAAGAAAACTCAAAAATAGTTTCAGAGGAAGAAAATAAAGCTGTGGAATGGCCCAGCCAATCACCTGACTTGAATCCAATAGAACAGTGGTTCTAAAACTGTGGTACGCATACCACTAGTAGTACACAAGCTTCCTTCCAGTGGTACGCAGAGGAATCTCTGAATAATTAAAGTAAAAAAAATGAACAAACTTTTAACCCTTTGACGTATAAGATAACACTGATGTGATCAGTAAATAGATTTTAATAGGCTAAACCTTTTATTTAAGTGGCTGCCAATAATAAATATTCTTAATTAGAAGAATTAATCTGCCTTGTTGTTGAACTGTGCAGTGTAGTGCTGTAGCTGCTTAATTAGGCCTACTATGCATCTGTACTTCAATATCGGTTATTATGGTGGTACTTGGAGAGACACTTTCTTTCTGAGGTGGTACTTGGTGAAAAAATCTTGAAAACCACTGCAATAGAAATTTCTAAATAAAGCTCAGATTTGATAGACGAGACCCTCAGAACCATCAAGATTTTTACACTGTTGAAGTCTGTGAAAAAATCTGACCTGACCAATGCATCCTTATGAGAGGCGTCTTTAAGCTGCCATCACCAAAAAAACCTTTTTAATTCTTATGCAAAATAATATTAACAATAATACAATTAAAGAAAAAAGAATATGCATGATCATGCACAAATTTCTGTCAAAACTGAATGGTTGTTTTATACCCAAAATACCAACTATGCTGCATTTTTCCATTGCGAACACAGTTTACAGTATTTTATCATTTTTTTAGTAACAAATAAATAGTAAAATACTGTAAAATGTGTATTGACCAAAGCTGTTTTGTATTCTTATAAATGAGATTAAAAAAAAATCTAAAGTCAATGAGTAGGCTGCGGTCCCTATAAGACATAACGCACGGATCTAATGATGCAAATCCAATCTCTCGTATTTGAAAGTTATTTCGAATGAATTTATAGCCTATCATAACAAATAAACAAAAATAATAAAAAACAAACAGATATTCTCTCTAATAGCTGTATAAATAATTGAATTAATGTGTTGTCAGTGGTTCAATATTCTGTAACCAGAGCACTTTTCTCAAACTTGGAAAGTTTTAACATTTTGAAGAGACACTGATGCTGCTCTCTCTTGCTCTCTCTCTCTCGTCTTATACACTGCAGTGGTCTGAAGACAAAAATCTTTAAATATGTCCTGAAATATAACTAAATATAAAAACAGCTGGGAAAAGTATTGAACACGTCACCATTTTTCTCAGAAAGCATATTTCTAAAGGTGCTGTTGACTTGAAATTTTCACCGGATGTTGTACCAACCAAAAAATTCCACATATGCAAAAAAAAAAAAAATTATAATAATTAAATTATGTGTAATAAAATAAAATGACAAAGAAAAAAAGTATTGAACACACGAAGAAAGGGAGGTGCCGAAAGGCAGTGAAAGTCCAGACAGCAGCTGAAATCTCTCAGTAGTTTTTCAGCAAGCCTCTGCCCTTCGTCAATGTAAATTCATTGTCATTGTATGAGATGCTTCAGTCCAATATCTACATTATCAGAATGATGAAGATGAAACCAGGGTGGACATTTCAGCAAGACAATGATCCAAAACACAGCCAAGGAAACGCTCAAATGCTTTCAGAGAAAGAAAATCAAGCTGTTTGAACAGTCCAGCCAATCACCTGACTTGAATGCAATAGAAAATACAAAATAAAGCTCGGATTTGGTAGACGAGACCCACAGGACCATCAAAAACTTTACACTCTGTGAAAAATCAGACCCTTAGCAATGCATGTGAGACATTTTTAATCTGCAATCACCAAAAAAGCCTTTAATATAAAGTATTAAATACATGTCAGTAGTTCAGGACTTTCTCCTTGTGTCATTCCATTGTTATTACACATAACCATTTTTTTTCCAGATTTTTTGTTTCATTTTTATATTTGTTTTGTTTGGGTTTTTACCAAAATCTGGTTCAATTCCACATCAACAGCTCCTTTAGAAATATTATTTCCAGGAAAAAAACATGACATGTTCAATACTTATTTTCCACACTATATACATATATTTCTGAAAACTCAACACTGGTTTGTTGAGATATTAGACAACAATTTTGGATCATGGCCACATCTCCACCTCAGCTGTGCATTGTTTTCTAATAAATCAATGGTCAATTGTCAATTCCTCCATATATAATAGGCACAACAGTCAATAGTTTCTGCTGACCTGTAGTTTCCCAGGTACACGCCGTCAGGGTTCAGCATCGGGACAATCTTAAAGACCACATGATCCCGCAGGACCTGAGCGATGGGATGTTGGCTAACCAGAAAGTCAATGACACCTGCAGGAAAACCACAAACACACAAACAATAAAAGCATTACACCCCGCAAATGCAAAAGTGACTTCGAACTGAGTTTGAAAGACAATTGGACAGTGAAAGACATTAATACATCAGAGGAGGATATCAGAGACATCTCCAGTCAATACAAATGAAATAGAACCAAAAGCAGAATGAAAGAGGGAGAGATTTATGCAGCCAAGAATCAAAGATCATACTAATTACTGCAACAGAATGAGAAGGAGAGACAGACGGAGGACAGACGGAAGGATGGGAGGCTTGTCAATGGCAGCGGTCACTTGTTGTCCTTCTGTTTGCCCTGTACTGAGAGCGAATAATTGACAGGTAAACAAGAAGCATGGAAAGAGAGTGCGTGTGTGCGTGCATGTGAGAGAGGACAGACCCCATCTCATTCCCCCATCTTCCTCAACCCCTCACCCACTCTGTCCTGCTCATTAGTGCTAATGGAGGCATAACAAGCTCTCTAATTGAGTCAATGTGGCACAGAGGCAGGCCACACTGCTATGCTATCTAATTGCTTGAAGTTCCTATATTTATTCATGCATATCCGCATGTGTGTGTGTGTTATTAAGGTGGCAGGGCAGGTGACTTTGAAGCTTCGTACTGACCGAACTTCAGTTAAGTGTAAAAGCCCTCTTCAGAATTACAACAAGGCCGAACTGGGTAATTAGCTGCATGAAGATTTGGGTTGAGACGAGACAGAAACGCTGCTAAATGCATCAACAGACAGAACTAAATTATTTGGATGCACACTAAAGTGGTAGAATGTGTTGTTTTCAGTGGCCAATTATAATGTTGGATGACAGATGGAAGGTTCTTTAAATATACTACAAATATGATATAATCTAAATATATAATGTACATCTACATACAACATCATTTACTACTGGTAAACAAAATACCACAAATTAAATTACCTTGTAACATTATTTCAAGAAAATGCATGTAGATTGTATAGATCCATTAATTTAAGATGCACAATGTTTCATTGAGATCTTTTCATTTTAGTTTAAGATTTTAAGTTAAAGAAATCGTCCCTGATAAAGACTAAAGTTTTAGACAAGCTGATAATGACTGGGAAAATCCACTCACCGGCCACTTTATTAGGTAACAACTTCTGGTTAGAGTGAATTTCTAATCAGCCAATCACATGGCAGCAACTCAATGCATTTAGGCATGTAGACATGGTTAAGGTAAATCAACGGTTCAGCTGGCGGTGGTGGTGTAATGGTATGGGGGATATTTTCTTGGCAAACGTTAGGCCTATCAGCACCAATTGAGCATCATGTTAAAGCCACAACCTGCCTCAGTGTTGTTACTGACCATGTCCATCCTTTTATGACCACAGTGTACCCATCTTCTTGTGGCTACTTCCAGCAGGATAACGTGCCATGTCACAAAGCATGAATCATCTCAAACTGGTTTCTTGAACATGACAATGAGTTTACCATACTCAAATGGCCTCCACAGTCACCAGACTCAATCCAACAGAGCACATTTGGTATGTGGTGGAACAGGAGATTCGCATCATGGATGTGCAGCTGACAAATCATGTCAATATAGACCAAAATCTCTGAGGAATATTTGAAGTACTTTGTAGAATCTATGCCACGAAGGATTCATGCAGTTGTGAAAACAAAAGGGGGTTCAACACGATACTAGTAAGGTGTACCTAATAAAGTGGCCGGTGAGTGTACATTTAGGACCTTAAATATAAAACATTTTTAAGACCAAGTAAAAGTCAAATCAGTCACAAAAATAATACATTTACAAACTAAAATGCATACGCGTACAGCGTGTCACGACTGGGTATCACAAAAACAAGGGGAGGATCCAAGTGCAGAAAAATACCCAAAAAAAATGACAATTGGGACAGGCGAGGTACAAAAACCGAGAAAAAATGGGAAGTGCAAAAACTATAAGCACAAAAGTGGATCAAACAAAAACTAAAGAGGAATCCAAAAACATAGTGATGATACAAAAAGTGAACAAACAAACCAAACACAATGATGAGGAGCACAAAACAAGGCAGGACAGGGGAAGGGGTCCGTTCTTCGTATGTGGAGTACTCAATTAGCTCTATTTGATTATTAACGATTTGACATGATCCAGGATCGTTTCGTTCTTCAAAACTCATCCGAGAGCAACAGGTCTGGAAGCTCAAACCTGCTCAGAAGCAGGCTTATTTCATATACACAAGATTAGATCGGGTCATTTGAAGCAAAGGAGACACTGAAAGTATGAACCAAATACTAATATTTTCTTACAGTAGTAGTTATATACACTAGGGAAAATAGTAATTTAAAAAAGAATTAGATAAAAACTAGATACATAAAACTTGTGCAACCTGCACTCTGAAATAAAAGTACAAAGACTGTTACAGGGTGGTTTTCTTTTAAAAAGATTTTTCAATTAAAAGACATTTTCCTGGAAATTGAAATTACATGAGATAATTAGTTTCATTTTTCTATGATACCCACCAAAATTAAGCAAGTTTATGTGAATATCTGCCAACGGCCTGAGAAAAACCAACTTAATTCAATCGAAAAATGTTCAAATCCCACTAGCAGATATTTGTTCTTGTTTTAGGCATAAACTCATTTAATTGTGTTCAATCTTTCAGAAAGTAGGACTGTTTAAGGATTTAAGGATGCTTAAACATTTTATCACATCACTGTGAAACAAAGATGGAAGATTTTTATTTTTTAAACAGTGTGATGATAACTCCATGAATATAACACTCTCTGTTCTGATTTAAGACTGTTTTTAAGTCCTTAAAGAGATCACTCGAAAACTGAAATTATGTCATTGTTTTGTCATTTTATAGAAAGCTAGAAACCAGTAGCATTGACTTCCATATTTGCTTTTCCTACTATGGAATTCAATTGTTGCAGGTTTTTAGTTTTCTTTAAAATATCTTTTTATATTTTTAACACAATAAAGAAACTCAGATTTGGGTGAGTAAATAGTGAGCATATTTTCATAAGGTTGAATTGAGACTTTTTAAAAGATGAACAAACCCCTTATTAAGCTATGGAAACCTCTAACATATTTCACCTCTGAAAAGTCTGCATTGTATCATCATTTGTCAAGGACAAACACACGTCTCTGTATTGTAAAGCAAAGTGAAAGCAGACCTTTTTTTCCTGTAGAATTGAAGTTATTGATGGTATTGCCTTTGAAATCTGGGCATTCTGTCAGACTGTTGTGTCAGCAAGTGTTGTGCTCTGTGACAGGTAAGGTCTTTGCATCTCCAGCTTTAAACAGATTTAGGAGTGATGCAGAGAAGGTGAGCTGACACTTCCTCTAATCTGCCGTACCCTCCCTGACCTCCTGTTTTCCACTCATCCGCTGACCTTCACTCGCGGCAGAGCCCAACAGCAGATAGAACTTACAAGGGTCATAAACTGCCTTTTCTATTTATTTTGTTCTGTTCTCTGAGGTCCACTTATGATGTTATCAACATTTTTTACATCAAAAAACATCATAATTTAGAAGTAATATGCTATTTTTATCCCTATTTTGACCCCCTCATCAAAACACACTATTTGAATAGACATGGCAAATTGTAGACTAAGTAAGCACCCACTGTTATTGCAATTTTTAATGCTACACTTCTAAGAATAGATCCCATAGTTTTGAAACACAGCATGTGTGCCTATCAACACACTCAGAAATAAAGGAACAAAATCAGCCACTGCTGTATCATACACGTGGACACTGGTATCTTTAGGTTACACATATGCACCTTTAAGCTTCCCTTTTGTACCTTTAGGGCGTACTTACACTATGTACAGTTCTCTTGAACCAGGCCGAAGCACGCTTGTTCCCCCCTCCCGTCTCCCCCAACGGCCTGCAATCAGATTCATGCCCCGTTTACACTAGTGCGTTTTAAAATGCATAAGTTTTGCTACGATTACGCCATCCGTCCACACTACGCTGGAGTTTTCGAGCCGCGAAAATGGAGCGTTTTGGAAACGCTGGAGAGGCCGTTTTCATTCTAAAACGCTGCTGCTCCGTGTGGATGGAGGCACGTCGTCTGTCCACAAAAAGACCTCTCTTGCTTTCTTTGCCATCGCGTTCAGCGTTCAACCAGCGTTTGTTGACTAACAATAACCAAATGCCGAGCGAGACACATGCTTCCTGTTTATACTTGAATGTGCATGCCCAGAGTGCGCGAATGGTCACGTGATATACGTTTCTGGTGGAGGGAGATCTGTTGAGAGACGCTGGGTGAGACGCTAGTGTGGACGCGAATCGTTTTAATGCTAAAACGCCGTTTTAAAACTAAAACGCACTAGTGTAAACGGGGCCTCAGTGTAAAAGAAGCGCTCTCGCTCAGCACAGTGGAGATTTCTTTATATCATTCTATGGTTTTAGTCGTTTGATATGCAGTGACACACAGTCAAATATTTCACCGAACAGATCACCCACTTTTGATGCTCATAAACAATCATAAAGTCCTCGTGCTGCAGGAATTAGAAAGTTTGCTGAAGGTGCAGCTGTCGTCCAGCGAGGGGTTTGCGTCTTGAATAATCTCCGACAGTTTGCGTTCATTAAACAGTAAGAATGATAAATAAATCCATATGAAACAGTCCCCAAAAGTCACGTCACCTCTTCAGGTTCGGGCTCAGGCGCGCTTTGCACTCACACTGCAAGCCTACCGCGCTTGAGCCCAAGTGAACTGTGCTCCATTCAAAGCACTCACACTTCTCAAACGATCTGGGAAACGGGCCTGGGCATGGTTCGGATAGCATAGTGCGAGTACGCCCTTAAGGTTAACTTTTGTATCTTTAAATTACTATGAGGAACACATTTGTACTTTTTAGGTATTACAGTTTTTTCAGTAGCTAACAAGTGTTTGTCCAACCAGTTGTCACATAACTGTAAACACAATTAACACAGCATCGGTCTTTTGTGGCCATACCATTCACACATTTCATGTCGTTTTCACTCAATATGCAGTCAGTGAACACATTTCCACAATGCTTACATTTTCTTAACAGACAAGCTATACTTCCCAACAAAATGATGTTTTTTGTAGTATTTACAAATGTTAACACACACCATCCCACAATAGCAAAAACAACACTCCAAACCTTGGATACAGTATAAAAACCTCTGATATCAGTTCAAAAACAACATCAGTATAAAAAAGATATCTCAGCTGATAATAAACAAACAATCGAATAATTGACACACAGCTGATTTATGTTGGGAAAATTGGGCCAACCACAGCTAATTCCAGTCTGGCTTAGACTTAGTGGCGTTTTTTTTTTTTTTTTTTTTTTTCATTTAATCTACAGTTATCCAGTAAAAGGAGGACTTTGAGGAGTGATGTAGATGAAATCATGTGGCCTAAACCCTAAAGATCGCAGCGATTAGATGCAGTAATTTTGTGCTGTTTTATCTTCTCTCAGGCATGCGGCTCCAATCACTTTGAATGGGGAAACATCAAATTCTCTGAAACCCTTACCCAAGTTTAAAAGGAAATGTAATATTTGGAACCGGCAATGAAGTTTAACAGCAAATCTCTCAAAAATTGCATCAAAAATCAGCAAGCTATGCTCATGAGCATCAGATGGGAATGAATTCACAACATAAACTTCCTTTATGGCTGTTTCTAGAGAATGCAATCATACATCATCCTGTCAATCAAACTATGTAACTACCACAAAACATGTGGTACATGTTACATGTCACATGGACATCTTACATGTCACTCAATATTATTGTCTGCAATATAAAATGTGCATACAATCGCTCTGGTCTTTTGAGTTACTTTCCAATTTATTCCTCATGACGAATCTTCTCAAAATATGACAGTAACCTCTTTGTTTACAAGTTTGAGGACATTCGCGTGGCTGTTGTCATGTGACTTGAATGGTTGAGATGCGTATTCATGAGGTCACACAGGACTGTTTTTACCTCATGTTTGTTTCATACAGATTACAAACCAACATTTGTTTAAGTGTAATTGGTTCATTTGAAAGTATTATGTAGCTTTATGTATGTTTCTGCTGAGATTTCAGCACGTTTGATGACCCCAGAGGGCTCATAACAACGAAGCTACAGAATAAAAAACAACATGTCTGGACCTCCTCCCCAGAATCATCAGTCTATAGCGATCAATGATTGGCTTCTTTATTAGAAAGCAGGGTTTTCTTCCCTAGAAGCTCCATATTGAGCGTTGCATTTTTCCTCACTCAAAACTATTCGAGTAACATGTCTTGTGTATTCTATTGTCTTATATAATAAATATTCAGAAACTGCCATTTTGACAGATAGCCTTCAATAAAAACAGTGTTTAGACTAACACGAAAGTTTTGAGATCTGAGACTCGTGGGATATTTTTATAGTACAATAACTTCTTATAAATGAACAGATGAAGGGGGTTTTAATTTTAGTTCATGACCTCCTTTAAAGTACAAGAGAAAATGCGTTCTGTGAGGCCACAGAGGCCGCTGGTCAGTGTTTTGCATTTCAGCAGATTACAGGATATCAGGGCATCATCTGCCTTGTGTTTGTGTGTCGAGACGAGACAAGGTCTTACCCTGACAGATGAAGGAAGCAGGTGATTCTCCAGGGTGAACGCGGGCTGTGAGAAATACCACCCGCTTTTCTCGCTCTTGGTTCAGATGGGCTGAAACACACACATAAATGCAGAAAGGTTAGTCTCAGCAGGTAGGGGTCCTGGCAGGATGGTATGTGTGTGGTCAGGAGCCATATGTCTGGGCCCTGGAGTTTCAGACCTCAGACGTGCCGCAGGAAACCCAGTATGACAGAACAGGAGTGATAGGAAATGTCAGAGCTAATGAAGACTCCACGGGAGGACAAAACACTACGAGCTACTGATCACAGAAGCAGAAGAAAAACACCTTGTGGATGGTGAGGGATTCTCCAGCTCCTATCTTTTTTCAATTAAAGAGCCCCTATTATGGGTTTTTGAAAATGAGCTTGTATGCTGTGTGTCACACAGCTCTAAGTGAAGTGAAATGTCCAGCTAAGGCTTAAATCTGAAAGTGCACAGTGTTTAAAACTATTGATTCATCTATAAAAGAGTCGACTCATAGTTCCTCAAACGAGTCGCCGTGCTAACGAGTCTTTAGCCGTTTCGGCATTACGTGAACACGAAACATAAGCCCCGCCCATTTATGCGCGCGCAGATTCGAAATCCCCAACCCTACCCACAAACAACAGCGGTGCGAAAAAGTTGCCAGATCGGGCGGTTTTAAATTTGATTGTGCAGGTAAAACCTTGGGCTGAAATAAGTCAGCTACATCTGGCAACACAGTGAAGAGCACTGTGCTTAGCTGGAGATTGGAAGTGTGCAGAGAACCCAGAGATGAGACTTTGAAGAGTTGGTAGTTTCTGCAGAAATACCACAGCCATGTGCTGTTCCCCCTCCGAGGAGTGCTTACAACGGAGGATTAGGAGCACCAGGACATTTCCCTGGTCTGATATCCAGCAAGTGTGAGTAAGTGCGATTAAAACGGTCGCCTCATTGTTTTCTCTAGCTTGTAAATGATGCATTTAACTGTGTTTTGTAACTTGTAACCGCTTGTAGTGTCTCTGGTTAACTTGTATTCTCTTATCGCGTCTAAAAGCACGTTGTAAACGCGCTGCGTGCCGCTGTGTTTACGGATTAAAATGCGTTTGAGCTCGTGTTCCTCTGCTGTGTGTCGTTGCTATGGCCACCATGAGCTCTGCTACACACGTTCGGCGGTTTTGCCGCTGTGTGCACTAATACTGAATGTATGTCGCTGTTTTTACTTCTGGTTAAGAATTAGAGTGATATGCTGGGAAATCGGGGGTTAGTTTCGGGGGTGAGGTGTCTGAAATACGGGCGACTCCCGATAAAAACGAGTGTTAGCAGATTAGCTCACGCACACGCTATGACTCCATCAATGTTGATAAGCCGTGGTGGGCATTCTCTCACGCTGAGCGCTGTCAACCAATCGCAACAGACTGAGTCATCGGTCCAATCAGCGCAGTTTAGCATGGCGCGAAGGAGGGGTTTTGGAACAAATGAATCCCTGAACGATTCATATAGGAGTCGCTGGGATAATGAGGTAAAAATAAATGCAGATTATAAGACAATAAAAGTGTTTTTTGACCATGCATGCATATCAGCCTGCTGTTGGAGACCCCCAAAACCAAAATATGACCCTTTTCAATGTATAATATGGGCTCTTTAAGACTTAAAAATCAAAATACACAAATAAAATGTAAGACAATATTAGTCGCCTTTAAGTATTCATAGTATTCTAAAGCTAAATGTATAAACACCTAAATAAAAAAATAAAACTAGTCACTTTCATCTTCATAATACTCTTAAGCTACAATCTAACATTCAAACACCTACATAAAATTAAAAACTAGCCACTTTCAAGTCTTCAAAATATTCTAAAGCTACATTCTAACATTCAAACACCTAAATAAAATAAAAACTAGCCACTTTCAAGTCTTCATAATATTCTAAAGCTACAATCTAACATCCAAACACCTACATAAAATTAAAAAATAGCCACTTTCAAGTCTTCAAAATATTCTAAAGCTACATTTTAACATCCAAACACCTACATAATGTAAAATTATAAACTAGCCACTTTCAAATCATCATAATATTCTAAAGCTACATTCTAACATCCAAACACCTACATACAATTTTTAAATAGCCACTTTCAAGTCTTCATAATATTCTAAAGCTAAATTTTAAAAAGCCCCTATTATGGGTTTTTGAAAATGACCTTCTGTGCAGTTTGTGACAGAGCACTAAATGAATAAAAACATCCAGCTGAGGTTTAAATCTGAAAGTGGACCATAATCAAAACTATTGATTTTGTAACGAAGTAGTCGACTACGAATCGAATAAATGAATTTTGTTGGGTTTAGATCTTTTGGCTGAACGCATCGACATTGACACGGAACATCACCAAATATGTAGTACCGGATACGGTAAAATGTGAAAGTGCCTTTCCCTTCAGACACTAGTGAAGCGTGGGGGATCGTCGATCACTGACAGATGGAGATTCGGCTACAGGCAATAAAGGTTTAAAGTTAATTTTCACAACAATTCCACAGTATAGACAACCTATAGTGCTGTGTTCCGTCCTGTCATTTTCTGATTTTTGATACAATAACCCAGGAGTCACCAACCCTGTTCCTGGAGAGCTACCTTCCTGCAGAATTCAGCCCCAACCCTGATCAAACACACCTGAACCAATTAACAGGACTTGAAGCAACACTTGAAAATGACAGACAGGTGTGTTTGGTCAGGGTTGCAACTGAAATCTGCAGGAAGGTAGCTCTCCAGGAACAGGGTTGGTGACCCCTGCAATAACCTATGCTGCAATGTTGGATTTTCCAGCCATTTGCTATTGAAGGAGCAGCAGAGACTATTATGTATGGAACTTTGTCAGGAGCTGTTCATATAAACCAGTTATTTAAATGTGATTTAAAGGCGTTTCTGAACTCGCGATTCTCTGCCATTTGCCTTTGCTTTGGCCATCATCATCTGTTCATACACACACGGCATCAATTTTCAAAATAGTTCAACTTTTGCCACTGTGTTGATTAATACTGAATGTGTGAGTAAGAGTAGAGTAATATGCTGGTGTTTAACTGAACTGCTTTATTGCATTGGGCTCTCACACAATCTCTGCTACTACATACAGTAGCATTTCTCTCTGTCTCGCGCTGAACCCAGTCTACCGATCACAACAGACTGGGTCATCAATATTATAAGACAATGAAAGTGTTTTTGACCTTGCATGCATATTAGCCTGTTGTCGAAGACTCCCAAAACCAAAATATTACCTTTTGTAATTCAAAATAGGGGCTCTTTAACATAGAAAAACATAGATCATAGCCACTTATTTTCTTCATAATTCTTTATAATATTATAAAGCTACATTTTAACATCCAAACACCCAAATAAAATTAAGAAAACAGCCACTGTCAAGTCTTCATAATATGCTAAAGCTAAATTTTAACATCCAATCACCTAAAATGTAAAAAATAGCCACTTTAAAGTCTTCATAATATTCTGAAGCTACATTCGAACATCAAAACACCCAAATAAAATTAAGAAAATGGCCACTGTCACGTCTTCATAATGTTCTAAAGCTAAATTTTAATATCCAAAGCTGTAAATAAAATATAAATAGCCATTTTCAAGTCAAGTCATCATAATATTCTAAAGCTACATTTAAACATCCAAACACCCCAAAAAAGTGAAAAATAGCCACATTTAAGTCTTCATAATATTCCAAAGCTATACATATTAACATCAAAATACCCAAATAAAATGAAGGAAATAGCCACTGTCAAGTCTTCATAATATTCCAAAGCAAGATTTTAACATCCAAACACCCAAATAAATGAAGCACACAGCCACTGTCAAGTCTTCTTAATATTCTAAAGCAAAATTAACATCAAAACACCCAAATAAAATTAGGAAAAGAGCCACTGTCAAGTCTTCATAATGTTCTAAAGCTACTGTATTTTTTAATATCCAACCCCCTAAATAAAATAAAATATAGCCACTTACAAGTCTTCATAATATTGTAAAGCTACATTTAAACATCCAAATACCCAAATAAAGTGAAAAAAGTGTCATTCAGTCATCATAATATTCTAAAGCTACATTTTCCTGCATACTCAAAAAAAAACTGCTGCAGAAAGACTTGGTGCCAATGATGCTCAAATCCCTATATGAGTGATAATAAATACGCTTGCTTTAGCAAGTGTCACTAATTAGCATTTATTAGCATAACCACAATATGCACTCAATATTTAATAAAAACATACATTTTTTCTCCATTCCCATTAACTCAGACCGTTTATGTAAATTAAGCTGCAGAAATGGGTCATTCAGGAAAAAGTCATTAAAAGTTATTAAAGACAGTGAGAATTACACCGTAATGTAGAGCTTGGCTAATTCATAATAGAGGTCATTTATATATAGAAGTATTTAAGTTACAGCAAACAGCCTGTTTAATCTGAACGGTCAGAGAGAGATGGGTAAAGTGGTCATGTAATACTAAATGATTGTTGTTTTGGTGAAATGTAGCATGCAATTATTGTGATTCATTTGTACGTAATTATACAACCTGTATTTAGAGAAATAAATAAATAATGACACTTAACTTGCTTTGTCAAAATAGCATTATTATTATTATATTTATATATTTTAAGTATTAAACGCTTCAAAACCTAATAGAAACTTTTCAAATATTTTAAAGGATTTGGGTAGGCTTTTGTGCTTACTGTGTTTTTAAATGAATTCCACTCGAGATACTTCATCACAGATGCAATAATGGGTCCTAGATCTGATTCCAGATATTTCATCCTCTTCTCCTCTTTTTCAGCCTCCAAACTGATATAAAGAGGAATTTAATGCAGTGTAAATCAAATCAGACCCTCTTTGTGAGCGATGCCAGTTGGGAATGGAACGGGAATACCATTCAAGTTAATGAAAAGAAAGGCCCGGACGAATACGAGAGGACTGCCAACAAAAGCTCTACTTTAAAAGTCTGATGCGCTTGCAGGCAGAGAAGCGAGCATATTTTAGTCTCAGAGCAGTCTGTTCCTCAAGGCGGGACACTACGGGAACACACTCGATGGGGAATTTGTTCGGCCTTCGCAGTTTTTTTGCTGTTATCGTGTGCAGTTGCCGAGGGTTGTCCGAACAGGTAAGCCAGAAAGAACATTTTCTAGCAAGGAAATCACATAATGACCAAGAATTTATACCTGTAGGGAGATGCAAGGCCACTGTTATCATTCTCTATTAGCAGACACATGGACACAAATGTTTTAAAGCAAAACACTGCAGGCTAAAACACCATTTTTTTGTCATCTGTTTTCAGATTTTGGAATTTTTTTGGCATTTCATTTTTTTTTTCAGTCGTAAAGAAAACATCCAAAATAAAATTAAATAAATAGATTTAAAAAATGAAAAATAAATAAAATGTTGCACATTATGAACACAATATTTTCTGTATTTTAAATGTTTTTACAGAGTGACGTGTCCAACATAAGATGGCTAATTATATATTGCTTCTTATACTGCAAAAATTTTCTGAATTTCCAGCCTGAAATCACGAGAAAACGTAAGCGTTTTGCTAGTTTAGTAGCTAATTCGTACAAAACTCGTACAAGTTCAGTCGTATGAAAAACGATTTAAAAAAGGAGGCGTGGCACCCAATCCCAACCCCACCCCTAAACCCAACCGTCATTGGGTGATGAGCAAATCGTACTAAACTGTACGAATTAGATTGTATGAATTCATACGAATTAGCTACTAAATCAAAAGTTACGAATTGCCGTGAGATAGCGTTGGAATCTCCCTTAAGTGTAATTGTATTGTTAATAAATTAATATTTTTTAAATTAATATTTATTTTTATTAATATTATCTGTTAGGCACCTAGGGTCTGAGAGTAACGCAATTTTGAGTCTCTGTATGTCCTGCACATGTGGTTGAACTGACAATAAAGCTGACTTTGACTTGAATTATAAGGTAATAAACAGTGATACCCCAAATCTTATTTGCAAAATTCTTTTACTCTGTGTAAAAAAACAAACCGAAAAGAAAAAATAAACCTCCCACAAATTTTAAACCTTTATTCAGTGTTAATTTTTTTCCTGTTAGAATTGGGTGAAATTTGTACTATTATTTAATACTAATAAAAAAGACATCAGTTGGTTTAGTTTGTTTAACACCCAGAATTAGATTGAAATAAACTAGTATAGTGCGGTAGCTCAGTGGTTAGCACTGTCGCCTCACAAAAAGGAGGTCTCTGGTTCAAGTCCCAGCTGGGTCAGTTTGCATGTTCTCCCCATGTTCGCCTGGGTATCCTCTGGGTGCTCTGTTTTCCCCCACAAGTCAAAAGACATGCGCTTAGGCGTACTCACACTATGCTATCCGAACCGTGCTCAGGGCTGTTTCCCAGATAATTTTAGAAGTGTGAGTGCGCTGAATCGGGCTCAGGCACAGTACAGTTGGCCGGCCCTGGCCCGGTTGGAAAAGGTGTACCTGAGCCCGGTTCACTTGGGCTTTGGCGCGGTATGCTTGTAGTGAGAGTGCAAAGCGCGCCTGAGCTCGAAACTGAAGAGAAGACGTGACTTTTGGGGACTGTTTCATATGGGTTTATTAATCAATCTTACTGTTTAATGAACGAAAACTGTCGTAGATTATTAAAGATGCAAACCCCTCTCTGCACGACAGCTGCGCCTTTAGTAAACCTTCTAATTCCTGTAGCACGAGGACGTCATGATTGTTTATGAGCGTAAGCAGTGGCTGATCTGTTCAGCGGAATATTTGACTGTGTGTCACTGCATTTCAAACGACTAAAACAATATAATGATATAAAGAAATCTCCACTGAAATCTCCGAGAGCGCTTCTCTTACACTGAACAGCGCATCATCGATGACGTAAGCGTGCTCAGGCCCGAATGCAATGAGAGTGCGGGCCGTCGGGGGAGACGGAAGGGGGGACAAGTGTGCTTTGGCCCGGTTAAAGGGAACTGTACATAGTGGGAGTACGCCCAGGTGAACTGGGTAAGCTAAATTGGCCGTTGTGTATGTGTGTGAATGGGTGTGTAAGAATGTTTCCCAGTGACTGATTGCAGCTGGAAGGGCATCCGCAGCGTAAAACATATGCTGGATAAGTTGGCGGTTCATTCCGCTGTGGTGACCCCAGATTAATAAAGGGACTAAGCTGAAAAGAAAATGAATGAAGGCAATACGGTAGCTCAGTGGTTAGCAGTCACCTCACAGCAAGGAGGTCTCTGGTTCGAGTCCCGCTGGGTCAGTTGGCGTTTCTGTGGAGTTTGCATGTTGGCGTGGGTTTCCTCCGGGTGCTCCGGTTTCACAGTCCAAAGACATGTGCTATAGGTGAATTGAATAAACCGAATTGGCTGTAGTTTATGAGTGTGTGGGAATGCGAGAATGTATGGGTGTTTCCCAGAACAGGGTTGCAGCTGGAAGGGCATCTGCTGCGTAAAACATATGCTGGAATAGTTGGCGGTTCATTCTGCTGTGGCGACCCCTGAAATAGAGACTACACTGAATAAATGAATAAATGAATGAATGCCCTAGCATTGTTTAGAGTGTAATATATATATTTTTTATACTCACCTGCAGTGTCTTAAAAGACTGACACTGATCTACTAAAATGCTAAACAATTTGTCTTTGAACTAATACGGATGATACTATTCAATGCAGGAGTAATGCATCAAGATGAAAAATAGACATGGGATGACAGATCATGCACTGTCTTGTGTGCGTCAGGGGAATATCATGGAATTAATAACACACAGACACACACACACACTTTCACACAGAAGCCTCAACAGTCATATAAAAAAGCAGAACACAGGTCAATCCTCAAAGATATCCTCCTCACTTCCAGACTTGAACACGTATGAAACATTAAAATATCCAGATGCATTATTCAACAGGCTCCTTGAATATTATATCCATCCATCACTATCTGTAAAGACAAGCATGGCCTAATACATTATGTCTATGGTGACGGGGCTCCCGTGGGGCCGTCTTAAAGTCTGTAAGGGATTGCGAAAGCTGAAGGCAAATGATTAGAACTGTACCTGAGATCATGGTGGCAGTTGTGCTCTCAAAGCAGTTCACGGAAACCTGTCGTCTCTTAGAGACACTTTTACCAGGAGCAAGCAGGATTGGATTTATAACAATTTACTGTGGTAACAACAGCTTGTGCCAAAATAACATTTTCAGTACAGTTATTGCTAATACAATAAAGCTGTGGGAAATTCACTATCGCTTTCATCACAAAAGAAATGCTACATTGTTCCTGTACAGCAGAGGACTCTATAATGGAACACGTGTAGCATATAATACATAGATATAAGAAAATAAAAATTGCTTAACTCCAAAAAGTGGTAATCAAATTATTGTTATATCTGGATTTTTTTGTGGATTACCAAAAGGATTACTTTGAATTTTAATGTCACTTTAACAATAACTTTGATTAGCAATTATTAACCTAATAATATAATATAATATAATAATAATACCTCTGAATTATTGGCTCATTATCTGGATGATCTATGACTGTTTGGATGTTTTGTGCTAATTGTTTTTGAGTCCTTTGTTTGTCCTGAAAAAATTAAATAAAAAAACTTACATTCTTTGGATTTCCCATATATTCTGCATATTTGACCCGTTTCCAGCTGAAACTGTGGACTCATATAATATTGCAAATAATGAAACATTTACTGACACTCAAGAACCATTTAACAGGATGTCATGCAACTTTTTCTCATTTTGTATATATTTCCTTTATTTATTGATTTATTTTTAATATATAGGGTTCATACGGTCATGGTAAATCTGGAAAATTCAAGGATTTTTTAATATGGCATTTTTCAGGCCTGAAAAAGTTTTAGAAAAGTCAGTGAAAACAGTTATCTGTATAATGAATATAGGATGGGCCGACACGGTGGCGCAGTAGGTAGTGCTGTTGCCTCACAGCAAGAAGGTCGCTGGTTCGAGCCTCGGCTGGGTCAGTTGGCATTTCTGTGTGGAGTTTGCATGTCCTCCCCGTGTTCGACTGGGTTTCCTCCGGGTGCTCCGGTTTCCCCCACAGTCCAAAGATATGCGGTACAGATATATTAGCCTAAAATAGTATTTTAAATACAATTATGGTTATTGTATTATTGTATAAGTATTGTTTAAGGAAGAGCATATTAGCCCCCTTAAAAATGTTTTCAATTGGCCACAAAATGAACCACTGTTGTCTATTGACTTGCCTAATTAACCTAATATTCCTATTTAAAGTAATTAGCCAATTTAATCCTTTGAATAGAACTTTAAGCTGAATTAACTAGTATATTGCTAAATAATTAGTAAAATAGTATCTACTGTCATCACCAAAAGACAAAAAAATATATATATATATTAAACTGCACTTGGAAAAATTCACAGAAGGACTAATAGTTTTGCCTTTAGCTACAGTATATGTATGCATATGTTTGTTCCCCCACCACATTTCCTGGCCCAGTATTCCTTCCATATAATGTTAAAAATATATAGTGTTTTTAAAATGTTATATGTAACATGATACTAATTTTGTAAAATAGTTTAATTGGCAATTATATTATGTTCAATAGTGTTGTGAAAATACAATCAAATCAATGTTGGCAGAAAATATAGTATATTTTTGAAAGGGTTTCCATTCATTCATAGTCAATGCACTGGATGCAACAGAAAGCCACACTGCAGTGAACAGATGATTATCTGTCATGTAAAGCAACTGTTACCACATGGATGCACACACACACACACACACACACACACACACACACACACACACACATATACACACACTGCTTTCCCATGAGACTGACTTGTCTTGTACGTCCGGTCAATAATATATCACAGCCTCTCTCGCTGTGTCCTAAACGACTCTGGTGATCGTTGAGCTCATTGCTATGTACACAAGCCTAATATCTTATTGATCTCATCTGGGTTTGTGCTGAGCTGCAGGAAATGCTGATTGCCGCTATGCAACATTCACCCATATATATTCTAATCTGCTTCCTGGGGGCCTGAAAACACTTCAGCGCGGCCTGCAATCATAAAACATTCGTCGAATTTCGCAGGAAAATTTCTCTCGCCACCTCTCCGTCCTTCACAGAGATGGATGGCTTTGCCATTCAGAAGTCTCAGTGGAAAGGCTCGGGCATTTGCTGGAAATGTGAGCGCTTGCGTTTTAGCAGGCGCCGGGTGTGCGGGTCCATCAGTTATAAATCCCACCTCGGGCCCGACCCGCCGCAAACAAGCCAACGGATGTAAAACAATGCAGCAGCCTGGAGGCAAAACGCGGGACAGATGGAGCGAGGTGTGTGTTTATGTTGTGCGTGCCTATAGACCTCCCTCCCCATTAAAGCGAACAGCCCTGAAACATTCATTACGAGTGACTCGCAGCCATTCCATACGCTTCTTTTCAGAATTAATACCGTGTGAGATGTATTTTTAATGTTCATTTGCGTCAGTGTTTTTATCAGCGTTTTCCAGAGGGCCCGCAGCTTAGCAGAGAGCAAACGTTTATCTTTATGTTGAGAACTGCTGCGTGAGCTTCTCTTTCTTTTGCTCTCAAACACACAACACATGTCTGACTTGGAGTTCTTTGACCTGCAGGTGGTGCTAAAGATCAACAACAGGCTCAGATTCTCCAACCCTGCCAAAAAAAAAAACCTCTTACGAAACAAGACAAATGTGCTTTAGCAATCAGAGAAGTTTTTTCTCCCCAGTCGTTTCGCTGCATCAGTGCTTTTCTTACACTCTGTTTTCCTTCGACACCCGTCAAGCATCCTGATGCCTTAATGCATGAACTTTACCTTGACCGATTTCATAACCTCGCTTCTCCAGCTTACCTATAAGGACCTGGTGGGACATAAACAAGCGCTCTCTCCTATACACGAGACATGCTCCCAATTAGGCCATAAAGCACTGGTAATGGGCTGACTCTTTTAAAAGGACTCCACAGGCCCGCTCTATATCTCCTTTAATGGTTCTGCCGGCCCGATAGCACTGGGAATCCCTCATCTCGAAGAAGATCCCACCACTCCAAATCATACGAAAGGTCAACAGCCCCGTTCGGCTCCTTCTACCGCTCCCCCACTTCCATTAGGAAGGCGGAGGGGGAAAAATGAGAGTGAGACGGGGGAGAAATTTTATGTTGACAACCTTGGCGGAGACAGCCACCTCAGCACATTTCTCACCTGAGAGCACAAGTCGCAGCGTTACCGCCCGACGAGAGGAAATAAAAAATTAAACGCGAGTGTATTATGATCGGCTGCGATAAATATGTAAATGGCATCAAAAGAGGAGAAGTGTCTTTGACGAAAAAAAAGTGAAAAATCTAATGGATTTTGAAGGTTATGCAGATTGTGCGTTTCGGCTTTTCTCCTGCAGTCGACGTGCCACTTTTAATGCAAGCCGATAAGACATGAAAAGGGCCCTGACGTAACACAATTACCTGGGATCTTTAGGAGAGCTGGAACCCGAGCAGATCAAATTCAGCAGAAATGGCAGCTTGGCTCTGTTCAAGACGAGACGAGTAAGTTTCATCACGCCGGTCTGAGATAGATGACTCAAACATGACAGGCTGCATTTATTTCTGCTGTGTCCTTTCTGTAGGGTCAGACAAGACACAGAGTCCAGATCTGCTGCTCAATAACCACTAGCTTTCCATTTTTATAAGCGTCGATAGCTATGACGGACATGCAGAGAGGTACAGCTGAATCGAAAAGTCAGAGAACGGTAGTTGAAAATATTTTTTTGTAGCTTAACACAAGTTTTATCTTGGGCAATTACTGATATTTATTTATTATTATTATTATTATTATTATTATTATTATTATTATTATTATTATTATTATTATTATGTCCCTATGGTAAATTCAGATACTTTTTGGGGGAAAAAAACACACCATGGATATTCATATTTCTGCAATGTCAGTCAAATAAACTAATTAATCATTTATTTTCTTGTCAGAGTAGTCCCTTTTTTAATCCGGGGTCGCCAAAGTGGAATGAACCGTCAACTTATCCAGCATGTGTTTTACACAGCAGATGCCCTTCCAGCCATAACCCACCACCGGGAAACCTCCAAACACTCTCATTCACACGCATACACGAGGGCCTATTTAGCCTTCCCAGTTCACCTATACCACAAGTCTTTGGCCTTTTTGGGGGAAACTGGAGCACCCAGAGAAACATGCAAACTCCACACAGAATAGCCAACTGACCCTACCGAGGCTCGAATCAGCGACCTTCTTGCTGTGAGGTGATTGTGCTACCCACTGCGCCACCTTAGCGAGGCCCGATAAACTAGATTTGTAGTCAAGTTTGTAGTATGTGACCCTGGACCACAAAATTTGTTAGGCATAGGACAATAACCGGTTTCAAGGTTTACCGCGGTTTGGAAAAGTCAAGGTATATGTCCTAAAGTCCTAAGGTATATGTAATTTTTTTCTTTTTTTACGTATTTTATTTCTATTTTATTTAGTTGTTTAGGTCAGTTCTCCAGCAGAACAGGAACCTCCAGATCAAAGTTATTTGTCAGTCCACGATTCAGCAAACATCTGAAAAACAAATCGCTAATGTACCAACATCCCAGCCTGCTATAGAGCTGAACAGTGCAGTGGCTTTACTTTATATCCACAAGGTTATATCCAAGGTTTTCAAACCGTCAGAATCTTATACCAGCCTATGCCTAATTTGTGTGTATGCAAATTTTAGTCATTTCTATTTATGCCAAAAATCAAAGTCAAAGATCATGTTCAGTGAAGACAATTCCTAATGTAAATATATCAAATATTCATTTTCGATTTACACAATAATTTACACAATTTTAACACACTTTCCTCAATATTATGAACCCTCAGATTCTAGATTTTCAAATAGTCGTATCTCAGCCAAACATTTTACTATTTGAACCATACATCGATGGGAAGTTTATTTATTCAGCTTTCACATTAAATGTAAACTTCTATGCCCAAAAACTGACCCTTATCACTAGTTTTGTGGTCCAGGGCCACATGTATGTAATATATGTTAATACACATTTTAAATCCATATTCTCTGCCGAAAGAGTGAGTGGCAAACATTTGGTTATTATCAGACGGAGGAATATAGTCACGGCTCTGTGCCCTCCAAACCTTCACCCCAGTAAAACAAGGGCCTTCCTCCTTCCAAAAGCATTCAGTTATTCCAAACGGCACACGGCACCTTCACGCTGGAGTGAATTAGCATCAGTTTGCAGCAGAAGTGGAATGACACGCTCGCCCGTGTGTGCGTCATATCAGCCGACACGGACTAGCTGTAAATTGTCAGTAGTGTTAAATTTATACAGGGCGCAGGCTGCTGTACAGGGTGCTGGAGCCGAACAGTCATCAACCTCCCTCTTTCTCTCGCTCCCATCTCACTTTATTCTTCAAGGACAGGGCTCGAAGAGAAATAGAGCTTTACGCCTGTGGATTCCTGCCTGTGTACAGGTCAGGTGGAGGCAGAACAGGCAGTGCGCGCCGCGTCTCCTCGTGGATTTTCGCATGCCACAAGGTCATAAAGCATTTTTCACCTCTTGCGCTCCTCGACGTTCGTCTCTCACCTCCAAGCATCGGACTGCCTCTTCAGTCTGATTCTATTCAAGCGCTGGGCTCTCTAAAAGGAACCCATTGAATGCATCCATCTCGTTCTTTTACATCGCATTTATTTCCAGGTCTGAGCCGGGCTATGAAAGAACCACAAAGTCAATGGCAAAACAGAGGTCAGGAAGAGAAGAGGAAAAAAAGAGCACGGCCGGGTCAACAGAGTCAGAACTGAGCCTGTGAGTGGGAGCTGAAGTGAGCAATCAAGAGATTTTGGATTCCTTCAATGCAGTGTGAGAAGCCAGTCTCTCCAGAGGATTACAATGGCTTGTTATGACACCGGTTTCAGACGGAGATGAAGAGAGACAGCAAAACTCAGCATGTAAATACAACTCTGAACCCTCTTAAGCCCTGTAGATGGTCCGCAGGGATAAAAGCACCAAGCGCGGGGTGATTAGAGATCGATTTAGTGCAATCAAGAACCCCCTCTCTCGCCCGCGCTCATCTCCGTCAAATGGAGAGATCTCTGTTCTTGACAATTTCACGACAATTGAGGTTGAGAGAGGTGGAGGAAGTGTCAGTCGAAAGGCTAGAGAGCGACAAAGGAAGGGAGTCGTGGAGTGAAAGAAAGAAAAATAGCCATTTAGTGGGTGGTCATTGCTCATTGCATGTTTTAGTTGAACAAAGGACTACAGAGAATTCGTGTTGCCCAAAACGGCTACTAATTAGGTTAATATGGAAAAGGTCAATCTGTGATCGAGCCCCACTGGCAGAAACAGATTGGGTCATAAGGAGAGTTGAAAATACTGTATATATGTGGGATTGCAATGGCATAAGGCAGTGGTTCTCAACTGGTTTGGCCATAGGACCCACATTTTTGCATTGTCATCAAGCCGCGACCCAAATTTTTTAAATATAATTTTAAGAATAATAATTGTTTTGTATTTATTTGTTAACATACAGAAGTAGTGACAGATAAATCATAAGAAAATCACCAAGACTTACCAATAAACAATATTTTATTGCTGTCATTTAACAAAATGTGTCAAATTATAGAAATATTAAAAAGTAGAAACGACAAATACTGTAAATACTGCGGTTAGGGTAAGGAAAGGTTCAGTTCCCATGAACTAAACTGAACTGTTGTCGCGTGCGCATTTCAAAATAAAAGTCCGGTATAAGCAAAATAAATTTAAAATAAATGTATTTTAACCATACACTCCGCGACCCACTAAAAAGGTTCCCGCGACCCACTTTTAGGTCGCGACCCACCAGCTGAGAAACACTGGCATAAGGTATTATAATAAAGCAACCAATTGAAAATAATTCAACCCTAAATTTTTGTATAATTTAAATACTATATACTAGTAAATTATAAACCACATAGCCTTGGATATCCAAGAGTTTTCTATATATTAATAATAATAATAATAATAACAATAATAATAATAATAATGATAATAA
>CAIGQQ010035257.1:2893255-2912393 GCA_903798035.1 Danio albolineatus | reverse complement strand
ATATATAGGATTGCAACTCCTGGGGTTTTTACTTTAGCGATTAATGACAGCGTCAGTTGCAGCAGATTGATTTTGACACGAGCCTCAACTTTCTGACACCTTTATGCCACTCACACACACATGTTAAATAAATACAAATCATGACTGAACATGGTGGATGATCTCCAAGTGGAGGTCTCCAAAATTAAACCAAGAAAAGACCCACCAAAATAAAAAAAAAACATAATAATATGGTTGTTAGACTGTTGCACTTTTTTGTGTTGTCAATATTCTCTTGTTTATATTGAGCTATTGTGTGTGTGTGAGCTGTTGCGTGCAACGTTTGTTTGATTATAACCACTTCTGAAAATAGTGGGGGTCGTGGGTCACTAGTAAGGCTGTGCAATATGAACAAAATAAACATATTGCGATTTTTGGAACGAATATTGCGATTGCGATTTTATTTGCGTTTTTGGCAGCTGTTTTTGCCTTTTCAAACAAGCTACATACACATTCTACATGTATTCAGTGCACAAGAAGTGCATAACAAAACATTTCACAATGAAATAAATAATAGTAAAATATTAGTAGTAAAATTGTCTTTAAAACAGACAACATAAAATAAATTAAGATTAACTAACCTCACCTCTAGTTAAAAAAATACTGTACACAGTAGTACTAACTGCTTGACAAAACAAAACTGTAATAAATTGTCTTAAAACAGACAACATGAAGAAATGATGAACTAACCTCAATTCCAGTCAGAACAATAAATAAAAACTACCGTGAATCAACACCACCTATTCCCTTCTCCCGCTCAACTTCGTCGTGCCTGAGTGAGCTCTGATAGGTTAACATCTTTCTCCCACTCAGCTTAGCTGTAATTGCCCGGTGTGCTGCGTCAGCTCTGATTGGTTAACATATAAAAAAAAAAGCACACAAGAACGTGAACAAAAATCTAAATAAATTAATAGATAAAATTGCAGCCTTTGCGATTTAGAAATTGCATGTGCTTAAATCGCGATTTTTTTGCGATTGCGATTAATTGCACAGCCCTAGTCACTAGCATTGCTATTTTGGGGGATGCAAAGTTTAGGAACCCCTGCTCTAGGCCTTCTTTTTGGTTTTATAATAAAAAATAAGTTTGAATTAACTATTTTACATATTGTCAGAAAAGTGGTTAATTCTTGCAAATTAATATGTTTTCACTCATACGAAAACATACAATTAAAAAAAATAAAATAAAAGTGTGCACCTAAACCTAAAGTGTCCCACCTACCACCATTGGGGGATGAGCAAATCATAATAAATTGAATGAATGAGATCGTACTAACTGATACGAATTAGCCACTAAATTAAAAAAAAAATGTCCAAAAAAAGTATTGCTATGAAATAGCGCTGAAACATCCCAACACTGCAGTCAGGAGTCAGACTACATCAACTGCACCATTGACTTGTGATTCATTCTAAAATAAAGTCTAGCACTCATCAGTTTCACACTGTGGGTTTTTCATGGTTCATGAAATGCCGCTGAACACATATTGCTGGAGTATTTTAGTATGGTATTACTTTTTTTTCTCGATTTCAGCCAGCTCACGGCAAAGTTGTGTGCAATATATGCAGCAGACGGTCAGTGAACAGACTGTGGGTGGTTTGTGGGTGTGCCGTCTGAGAGTACCAAGACATAACTAACATTGTGCGCGCAATAACAAACCCTTGCAATCTTAAAAAGGTCACTTGGATGGTGTTAGGCTCAATACCATTGCAACATATCTTCGGCTGGGACGAAGCAAGTAATCTTACACACTTCACCCACTCAGAATCCTAAAAAAGCTCGGACTGTAAGCACAGTTGAAAGAAAGCCGGCTTTTCTAATATAGGTTATTAGTTTCCTGCCCCCCATAGAGTTCTAAATAATTTCTGAACGCAACAAAGTCCAGACGGAAAACCTCTCACTGCGCCCAACTTTATTACGCGGTTACAGCTCCAAGGTTTAATTTCTCTCATGATTTTTTTTCTTATTCCTCCTTTTTTTTCTCTCTTTCCTTTTCTCACTACATAGTGAGATCCCTGACACTCAATTTACAGCCTCACCATCTCTGTCAATCTCAATCTTATACTCTCTAAAAATATATTCACACACAGGCCTCGCTTTTAGCCCAGGGCGGCAATTGTGGAAGGCAAACTATTTTCTTGAGAGCTTTTCTCTCTTTCTTTCTCTCTCTTTCCTCTGCTGTCTCACTCACCGGGTTGTCAGTGGTTTATTGATTAAGCGGTGAGAGAAGAAGGTCTTTCAGATCTCTCTCCGCACTAATCAGGAGAGAGGGAGCACTTGTGGATGGAGCACAAACTCAACATGGTCATTTCTCAGATGTCAGTGATCAGAACAAGACAGAACTTTGATAGGAAAACACACATAAATACATATTTGATTTTCAGATAACGGTTGAACTGGGAGCTTTTTGTTTGTTGTTTTCTATACAAAATTAGTCTTGTGATTTTCGGTCAATTTTTGAATTCACTATTAATATTATTTATTGTTAGTATTAATCATGTATACTGATGATCATTATATGATTCTAATGAATGTAAATCATCATGACCACAGTTGTAATTATAGTAATAATTATAATAATAATAATATAAATTCCAACAATAAAAAAAACGTATTAATGAGAAAATTAGTAGTAGTAGTATTACTCATATTTATTCATTTCTTTACCAACTTTATTTGGTACACCTTACTAGTACCGGGTTGGAGCTTATGTTTTGACATGATAGCATCACACAGTTGCTGTAGATTTGTCTGCTGCACATCCATGATGCAAATCTCCTATTCCACTACATCCCAAAGGTGCTCTATTGGATTGAGATCCATCTGTCTGAGATGATTCGCACTTTATGACACGATGCGTTATCCTGCTGGAAGTAGCCATCAGAAGATGGGTACACTGGTGGTCATAAAGGGATGGACATGGTCAGCAACAATACTCGGCTGGCTGTGGCGTTGACACGATGCTCAACTGGTACTAATGGGCCCAAAGTGTGACAAGAAAATATCCTCCACATCATTAGACCACCACCACCAACCTAAACTGATGATACAAGGCAGGATGGATCCATTTTTTCATGTTGTTGGTACCAAATTCTGACTCTACCATCTGAATGTCGCAGCAGGAATTGAGACTTACCAGACAAGGCAATGTTTTCCCAATTTTCTGTTGTCCAATTTTGGTGAGGCCGTGTGAACTGTAACCTCAGTTTCCTGTTATTAACTTACAAGAGTGAAACCCGTTGTGGTCTTCTGCTGCTGTAGCCCATCTGCCTCAAGGTTTGACGTGTTGTGTGTTCAGAGATGCTCTTCTGCATACCTCAGTTGTAACGAGTGGTTGTTGGAGTTACTGTTGCATTTCTATCAGCTTGAAACAGTCTGGCCATTCTCCACTGACCTCTGGCATGAACAAGGCATTTGCGCCCACAGAACTACCGCTCACAGGATGTTTTCTCTTTTTAGAGTCAGACTATTCTCAGTAAACCCTAGAAATGGTTGTGCATGAACATCCCAGTAGATCAGCAGTTTCTGAAATACTCAGACCAGCCCATCTGGCACCAACAACCGTGCCACACTCAATGTTACTTAAATCACCTTTCTTCCCCATTCTGATGCTTGGTTTGAACTGCAGCAGATCGTCTTGACCATATCTACATGCATAAATGCATTGAGTTGCTACCATGTGTTTGGCGGATTACAAATTTGCTTTACCAAGCAGTTGGACAGGTGTACCTAATAAAGTGGCCGCTGAGTGTACTACTGTTATATATATTTATTACTCAATGTTCCATTTGTAAACAAAAAAGCAAGCAAACAATAGATATATGTTTTAACATAAATTAAACTTTTGGTTTTAATACCCTTTTAGTAAATATTGTTCAGTCGAACTGAACTGTACTGCTTAACGTTTAATATAATAAAATACTTGTTGTTTACTATAAGATCTTATATAGTCCTTTTAAAGCAGGGTATTTCTTCACTCAAAAATGAAACTTTTTTTAACTGACCCTTAAGTGGTTCCGGTAACCCTTACAATAAGGTTGTATTTGTAATTGCATTTACTAACATGAACAAATAACGAACAATACATTTATTACAGTATTTTTTCATGCTAGTTAATTTTAGTTAACAATAAATACAGTTGTTCATTATTAGTTCATGTTAACTCAAGGTGAACATAAATGTTATTAATGCATTAGTAAATGTTGAACTATGATTAATAAATGCTGTACAAGTATTGTTCATAATTAGTTTATGTTAGTATTATTAACCTTACTTTAATATGTCACCGTGGTTCCAAACCTTTAAGAGGACGAGGAAAATGTTACAGAATTTTATTTTCTGTATGAACTATCTCTTTAAAGATTTTAAATCAGAAGCGTCTTAAGGACTTAACACTGCATGACCCCAGGCGGTTCTTGATGGTTCATTCCCTGCCTCCTTTGTACTATTAAAAAAAAAATACACTCTCTGCATTACTACAGTCAGACATCAGACCCACAGAAGCACATTACACAGACAAATACACTCCAGGAACTGTTAAACCATTGTTTTAATTGCTGTCATTTTCCACTACTTACATTACCTCTTAAAACCTGCAATTGACCAGCCCACTTCAGCTCTGACTGCAGACACTTAATGTAAATGAATAACATTAGGCTGCTATTCAAGACGTGAAATCAAACTGGCCTTTCTAACTCCTTCTAATAAATGCTGTGATTGATGTATCGGTTCATTAAACCAAAAAAAAATTGCCTTAGTTTTTTTCCCCCTTTAAGGAATGTTCAAGTACTCCTCCAAGTTCCCAAGTAAGTTCAAATACACTGATTCGTTTAGAATATAAAAAAAATAAATAAAAAATAAATCAAAAGGGCTTGATGTGGGGACTGAACCAGTAAATACATTTTTTTGAATAATATGATACAATATGAACAAGCTGTATCCACCTTTAGTTTTTTTTTTGCAATGTGCTTTTCTGTGAATGTGTTAAGACTTCTGATTAACATGGGTGAATGACTAAGGGTGTACTCACACTAGGTATAGTTGTCTTAAACCTTGCCAAAGCACGATTGTCCCCCCTCCCCTCTGTCCCAACGGCCTGCACTTACAATGCATTTTTCCTTCCAAACCTAAGCATGCTTGCGTCATCAATGATGAGATTGTTCGGTTGAACAAGAAGAGAAGTGCTCTCGCTCAGCACAGTGGACATTGCTTTAATTATATTGTTTTGTATTATTTTTAGTCATCTGGATTGTAGTGACGTGCAGTCAAATATTCTGCAGAGCAGATCCACAACTTTTGACGCTCATAAATTATCATAAAAGTCAACAAGGGGTTTGCATGTTTAATAAACTATGACAGTTTGCGTTCATTGAAAAGTAAGAATGATTAATAAATCCATATGAAACAGTCCCTTAAAAGTGACATTGCGTCTTCAGTTTCACGCTCAGATTGCACTCACACTACAAGCCACAAAGCCCAACCAAACTGCACTCTAGCCCACTAATTCCAACAGGGCCAGCCAATTGAACCTTGCCTGGGCCCGATTTGGAGCACTCACACTTGTCAACAAACCGAGAAAAGCGCCTTTGTCAACAAACCGAGAAATGCGCCTGGGCACGGTTCAGATAGCATAGTTTGAGTGCACCCTAAAAGGAACAAATGGCAGTAAATGGCCAAACTGCTTGTAGAGAACGTTAAAGGTGCCCTACAATGATCTGGATATATACCTATACGCCTATAGGTATATACCTGAATAGTAAGGTTTCAGTTCAGGAAAATGGCATACCACGAAACTCAAACACCCGTTGTTCCTTCGTTCTTAAGTGAATTGAATGTAAAATCCAAATAAATAAAAAAAACACCATTTGCCAGAAAATGCAGCCTGTGACGATTCTTGAATTTGTCAGTTTAGTGTGTATATTGTGAAATGTGTCCGATATTTTTGTAACAAGGCAACAAACTCATGTAAACTGCTGAATAAGTGTTTAAATTGAAATGCTGCAATTATGAGGGGATCCCTGAAACTCTGGGATACCGGGGCGGGGGGCTGGTGTTTGTCTGAATAACACAGTTGAGAACAGGGCAGGTGGTGGAGTTCACTGTGATGTTTGTGGTGATAGTGTCTGTTCTATGGACAGGGATTTTGGGCGGACGCAGCATTTAGATACTATACCCAAAGGGGTTGGGCTTGAGGAATTATGGGAGTTTTTCAGGAGAAATAACAAAAGTGGACGGTAATGGGAGGTGGGTCTGAAATAAGGTAGGCTCCTGGGAAATTCATTTTCTAGAGTGAAAGACTAAAAAAAACTAAAATCTCATCTGTTCATGCAGCAGTTTATATTAATTTTTGTCTATGTTTTTATGAGTTAACTACACATTAAAGTGTAAGAACCGAGCTTAATAATATTTACAACCCTTCCAAATATGGTCAAAATCATCTGTCGCATACTAGGCCAGTTCATGGGATTTAAAATGAACCTGTTAACTAATTTCTGGAGATGTTTTTTTACACTTACAGTACCTAAGCCACCAGATACCTTTTATGTAGATATCAATATGTAAATGAACAATTTAACATATTGTATATACGTATTCTATTGCATCTTTAAAATAACTTTTTATGATAAGAAAATACCAGTCTGCTACCAACCTTACAAGCTGTTTTGAATGACAAAAAAATGACTGGAAAGGAACTGCGACTGGAAGTTGACACAATTTAGGTAAAATGACCACGTACACACAAAATTATGTGAAAAGATGGATGGATAAAACCAACACGCTGAGCAAATCTGCTCGAAAACCGCAACACATCCAAGTTCATATGAGACATTTAGTCCTTAATTTAAAGGGCAGAAAGTATTTACTTGGAGGTAAAGGAAAATGTTTGGCTAGACATATTAAGAATTGATCAAGAGTGGTTGTAAAGGGCACGGACACAGTTTGTGCTTAGCATGTCCAACTGTGCACTTTTAATTTAGCTGAGTTTGGTTTTAAAGAGACAGATGCCAGGTGCCCTTTAAGTCGAATACGTTTGCCATTTCCTTTACAATGATACAAGCAAATTTAATAACGGCCTCCGGGGCTTTACTGCAGCCACAGTTGTGTGGGATGCATTTAGTCTGACTTTGATACAGATTAATGAAATGTCACTTAATTGAGGGGGATTTGCCTGTTGAAAGTGGGTCCAATTTCAGCCCTTGTGTCACATTTAGCCCGGGAGGTGATTGATTGAGTTGACTGTTGACCGTGTTGAGCCGGGTCACAATTACACAACATTTCCTTCTCTTTCAGTTTCTCGTCAGCCCAAAGAGCTGCTTTCCCCCATTGCATAGGAAACGTGCTCACATTTTATTAGTATGTCTGTAGTGGGACTTTCTTCAGAAGGAACAGCATGGGGAAGAAAAGCGCTCTTATGAGGCGTGTTTTTCTCTCAGAGGAGTTTGCTGAGCAGATAGACTTTAAACCTAAAGGCTTGAAAACGAGCAGAGAGTTTGAAGCTGTTCTACAAAAGAGGGGCCCTGAAGGAGAGAGCTCTACGTCTCACCGAATATGTTTACACGAACAGCGATTTTTCAAAAGTGTATGGTATTCTGGGGTTTGAGATGGGCTGAGTAGACTGCTAGCATGAATATATCTCTTTACGAAGAGATAATTGGTGAATTTCTCTGCCAAAATAAAGACAGAAATGGTGTGCATTTTGCTGCTTGTTAATACAAATATGAAAATCAGCATATCATATGGCAGCAACTCAATGTATTGAACACATATTACACATGCACTCAGCGGCCACGTTATTAGGTACACCTGTCCAACTGCCCGTTAATGCAAATTTCTCATCAGCCAATCACATGGCAGCAACTCCATGCATTTAGGTATGTAGACATGGTCCAGAAGATCTGCTGCAGTTCAAACTGAGCATCAGAATGGGGAAGCAAGGTGACTTTGAACGTGGCATGGTTGTTGGTGCCAGATGGCCTGGTCTGAGTATTTCAGAAAGTGCTGATCTACTGGGATTGTCACGCACAACCATCTCTGGGGTTTACAGAGAATGGTCTGAAAAAGAGAAAATATCCAGTGAGCAGCAGTTCTGTGTGCACAAATGCCTTGTTGGTGCCAGAGGTCAGAGGAATGGCCAGACTGGTTCAAGCTTACAGAAAGGCAACAATAACTCTAATAACCACTCATTGGAAAAGCATCTCTGAACACACAACAAGTCCAACCTTGAGAAGGATGGGATACAGCAGCAGAAGACCACACCAGGTGTCACCCTTATCAGATAAGAACAGGAAACTGAGGCTACATTTCGCACAGGCTCACCAAAATTGGACAATAGAAGATTGGAAAAACGTTGTCTGGTCTGATGAGTCTCGATTTCAGAACTTGGCATCAACAACATGAAAGCATGGATCCATCCAGCCTTGTATCAATGGTTCCGGTTGTTGTTGTTGTTGGTGGTGGTGTAATGATGTGGGGGATATTTTCTTGGCACACTTTGGGCCCATTAGTACCAATTGAGCATTGTGTCAATGCCACAGCCAACCCGAGTATTGTTGCTGACCATGTCCATCCCTTTATCTTCTGATGGCTACTTCCAGCAGGATAATGTGCCATGTCACAAAGCGTGAATTATCTCTGAAACATAACGTATGGATTAAGTGAATTGAACATAAACCAATTAAGTTGCTCCAAAAAAAAAAAAAAAACCTCAAGGGCTGTGTTTGAAACCGCCTACTTCTCGGAACTGAATTTAAATTTAAATGTACTACTCGGCCACTTGTACTAAAAAATACGTTCTATACAGTATGATGGAACTTGGACGCAATTTTGTCATCATCATGTGACCTACCGGCATCAGTTGCGTTGCTTCATTCCCATTCATAAATTTTCTCACAGTGCATCATTGGATAGTGTAGCATCCATCGATGCGCACTTTAGAAGAAGTAGTAGGTCATCCCGGTACTTCTCACATACTGCTTTTCAAATTCTATGAATTCGGACTACTCAGCTTTCATACTGTTTTTTTAGAGTACTACAGCATATAGTATGGCAGTATGCGATTTCGGACACAGCTAAGAACTGTGTTGATTCAGCTCATTTAAATAAGTAGGTTAACAAGCAGCAAAAATAAATTTTTGAGTGAAGTGGAGGGTGAGGAAATGATTTTCGTTTATTTAGCTGTCCAGTAAAGCGCACCTAATAAAGTGGCGGATGAATGTATATTTATAAATACTGTGCCTGTGTAGAATGAACCCAAGAATGTTTGTACTGCGTGGTAACATCTGCTCTTATCTCACTGCATATTTAACAGCTTGAAAATATGTATGCACAAACGTGCTCTCGCTGCATCCTCAGCGATTATTCCAACCTCAAACAGCAGTCTAGAACAAGGCAAATGTCTCAAATGCCATCTGCAGCAGTACAAATGTGCCACTGTAAAGGCCATGGCAGTGAGTTCAACCCCAAACACGGCCCTTAAAACCAGACTGGGTAAAAATAGAAGATGAATTCATTTTCGGGGCAATAGTGAGGGGAAAATAACTGGGGCATGCAGTAATTACGATGAATGACGAGCAAGCTAACTATTATCTAAAACAGTTCAATGCATCACAACTTAAGTTTGCATTCCCTGCATTGGCTGACAGATCATGTCCTGGTTTCAATTTTGACAAAACTAAAGTCTCAGTATATGAATCTGTGCATTAATGTCGTGTTCTTACCACCCAGATTTCACTTAAACGAGCTTCTAATAAGAATAAGAGTCGATAGAATGGTAATGTCTTTGGTCCGCCCGCACAGTGGGATAATTGCACAGTTGGGATTTTGCTTTAAGAGTTGTTCGTCTCCCACAGGGAAGATGCTATTAGCTCATCGTTCTTTTTTTCCCCCCTCAAAAGCCTCGGCTGCTCACTCACTCACTCATTCCCATGAATATGCATTAAGGGCAATAAAATTCCATATGGAGCAACACACAGTGGGCTGCCATTTTGCGAGAATGTACGTTTGCATATTAGAAGCAGTTTGTTATGACATTACAGTGAGTTCGCATTCAGCTACCGTACGAGCCGCAGTTTGTTTTTTGATGCTTGCGATTAGAAAACAAATTCCTCACCCACAGAGCAGATTTGCAACACTGTAAAATGTTGTGCGAATTTGCAATATCTGACGTTTAGTTGTTGTACATTCACTGTAGATCTACTGTATGGATCACAATAAAAGAAAATATTCTGCACGCTATATACCTACTGTATATATATCAATGCTATATATGAAGTGACTTTATAATGAATGCCACCAACAAATTGTGCAGCATTGGGATGTAACATTCTGGCTTTAGTAGGCGTCTATTTTAAGGCCTTCTATAAAGGTCTTATACCATTTCTTTTAAATTGGAATTGGTCAAAATAACAAATGTTTTAATTTGTAGTAATTATTCCGCCAAATATTGTTTTCCAAACTGTTCGGACCTTAAAATATTAGTATTTTGTAATGCAATTTATTTCTGTAATGTCTAAATTATATTTTTGTAGCCATTACCTCAATATTCAATCTCACATAATCCTTCAGATATCATTCAAATGTGCCCATTTAATGCTCAAAAAACGTCTTAGGGTGCTTTCACCCCTAGACATTTGTTCTGGATTCATGGAGCATTTGCGCCATCCCAATCGGTGCGAGATCACCTGAAAGAGGTGATCTTGGCTTCTTGGATCGATTGAAACAAACTCTGGATTATATTTTAATTATAAAATATTGGTTAACTCGACTTAATATATATATCTATCGACTGATATAGAATTTATATTAACACTTGACAATTGAAATGATGCTATGTATGAGAAATTCATGAGAAATTCTTACCTCTGATTTATATTTGGTGATGACTGTCTGTGGGTGTCACTATTCAAAATTAAAGTGCACCTTTTCGTTTATAATGTCTCATTTCTCATCATCATAAAGTAAAAAAAAAAAAAAAAAGGACGAATGACAGCCGAGCGGAATCCCGGAAAATAAATCAAACTCTGACCAATGTGAGGAGTTTGTGCACGTGACTTGTTTTAATATTTTTAGTCTGTTTAGAAATGCACCAAGAACAAAAAGCAACATTGTAACAATTTTAATCTACAGAACAACAAGGTGGTCTACAAGTGTGATCTACGGGTGTGAAAGCACCCGAATTATAAATGCTGCCAGAATGTATGATATTTTTATATTGTTTTGTGGAAACTTTTAAGTAGCGTTTATTTAAAAAAAAAAAAAAAAAAAAGTAGTGGTGGGCAAAGATTAATAACGATTATTGCATCTAAACACATACCTAGAAATAAAACTATACAAAACTATTTTGTTGCATACACTGAAAAACTCAGAAGGTTAACTCGGGGTGCTTTTCCACCTGTTTTGTTCCGAAACAGGGATTAAAATTTTCACAATGTTGCACTTAGTACGTGGTGCGGTTCGCTCTCACACGGTAAAGTTTCTAAATGGATCAAAACAGCTAAAACAAGTCACGTGTGAGTAAACTCACTCTCCTATTGTAAAACCCAATAAGTTAAGGCAACTGAAACCATTTGAGGAAACTGATTGCAACAAACCCTTTGAGTTTAAAAACTAATCTAATTGAGTACTGTGAACTTACTCTATTTAAGTTGAAGTAATGTGGTATTTAATCAACTCATTACCTTCAACACTGAGTTCAAAACTCTTTTCAAACGAGTAGTATTAACTTACTGTAAACTGAGTTAACTACACTCATTTCATTTGATAAGGTGACTGTTCGGTTTAACAGTGTATATATTTAAATTTGGGCGCCACGGTGGCGTAGTGAGTAGCACGTTCACCTCACAGCAAGAAGGTCGCTGGTTCGAGCTGGGTCAGTTGGCATTTCTGTGTGGGGTTTGCATGTTCTCCCCGTGGTTGCGTGGGTTTCCTCCGGGTGCTCCGGTTTCCCCCACAAGTCCAAAGACATGTGGTATAGGTGAATTGGTTAGGCTAAATTGTCCGTAGTGAATGAGTGTGAATGAGTGTGTATGGATGTTTCCCAGAGATGGGTTGCAGCTGGAAGGGCATCCGCTGCGTAAAACAAATGCTGGATAAGTTGGCGGTTCGCTGTGGCGACCCCGGATTAATAAAGGGACTAAGCCGAAAAGAAAATGAATGAATGAATGAATGAATGAATATTTAAATTTATATATAATTAGTATCACATACATATATTTTTATTATCTAAATATAAATAAACATTTTCCCAAATATATGCATGCGTGTGTATTTATAAATACAAAATAAGGTCACACTTTATTTTGACGGTCTGTTTATTGAATTTAAGTTACATTGCATCTACATGCCATCTAATTCTCATTAGATAATAAGTAGACTGTTAGGATGGGGTGGGGTTAGGGTTAGTGTAAGTTGACATGTACTTGCAAAGTTTCTTATAGTCAGTTAAATGTATGTTGAAGGTCTGTTAAATGTCAGTATCAACAGATATTAAGCAGACAGTCTACTAATTCTCAGATGGACCATCAAAATAAAGTGTTACCCAAAATAAATATAGAGTACACACACATAATGTCAAACTTTTTTTTTGGACATGATTAATAGCGATTAATTTTTGCCCATCATTAAAAAAAAGTTAATGTCACTTTAGATTAATTTAATGACTCTCGCATGTGAAGTTTATTTATAAACTTCATTAGAGAGGATCACATGCTTATGATTGCTTGAAGGTGGTCCCGCATTATTCAATTATTCAATTCAATTATTATTATTCAATCATTATTCACCAATCAGACGATTCCTAAGCCACTATAAATACCCTAAGATCCATATCACAGCCATCTTCGTTTTGAAGAGTCCCCCCTTCCACCCCTACAACTTCTTTCCTAGATGGGTGGCACGGTGGCCCAGTGGTTAGCACTGTTGCCTGACAGCAAGAATGTCACTGGTTCTTACCAAGCAATTTGACGTTTCTGTGTGGAGCTTACAGGTTCTCCCCATGCTCACGTGGGTTTCCCCCGGGTTCCCTGGTTTCCTCCCACCATCCAAAAACATGCAACTTAAGTTAATTGAATTTAATTTAATTCAAAATATGCTCCATATGCATGCTCCTAAGTAGTTATCTCTTAAGAGCAATCACTATCTGTTCATTAACTACTACAGCAGGGGAGTTCTTAAGATCTACCTGACCTCAAACTCTGCTCTCGCCTTGCAAACGGGAGGAAGCCCTAGGCTCGAGGATCTTAAGAGCTTAAGGCTCTCTCTTGGGACAGCATGCCAAACAAGCTTTTCAATCAATCAATCATCAGCAAGTGTGAATCCTTGGAAAAAAAAAAAAAAAAAAAAAAAAAACATACTGACATAAGATTGTTAAATGCCATAAAAATAAATATATTACATTTTATTATCTAGCATATTTATGCAGTACATTATGTAACATTTAGTCTCACTATACCATAATATACTGTACAATTATGCTCTATTTTATCTCAAACAAATCAGATCCACATAAAGTACAAGTTCAAAGCTGAAGGAAATATCATTTCCATAACAGCAACTTCAAATGAAACTCAGCTACTTGACTGAATCTCCTCTAGTTGGCATTTGTTCAGTGGATTTTAGAAGACAGCATTTATTAACAACAATTTAAAAATAGTAGATTTTTCACATTTTCCAGTATATTTTACACAACTTCCCTCTAAAGTGAAAGGTTTGAACCTACAAAACGAGCCCCTTTATCACACACACATTCCCCTGGTTACCTGAGATGGCAGGCATGGATGAAGGGCGTGGATTAGGTGATTACAGCGTTGCCATGGCGATTGGCAGGTCGGGCGGAATGGGGCGGAAAAGGGCCCGCGTTTGAAGTGGTAAGTCCTTTCATACGGCTTTGATCAGGGAGATGTTTGTAGTGGGGGCAAACCTTAAGAACAAACAGGACTTCAGAAAGATCAGCTATCTGTTGAGTAACGTTCAGCCTCTGAGGGAAAAGAAAAAAAACCCTCAACCGATAATCACTGACTTTTTTATGCAGATTACAGAGGGAAGAAAGACAGAGAGAAAGAGAGAGAGCTTGGTTTGGACTGATAGACGGGGAGGATGAAGAGAGAGAGAAAAAAAAAAGAGAGCAGACGTTCTCTACCCATCTTATATTTGCACAAAGATGGTGCCAAATGAAATTCATTGTAGAGTAAATACTTACACAGCACACACATGTGTTTCCCGCTCTTAAAACGCTGGGAGATCTAATTGAAATACAAAGCGACTATAATGAGTAGCGCATGTTGGTGCAGATTTCTTTTCAGCCACCAAACACCGTTAAGCATCAGTCTCTACATGTGGGTGTGTGATTGAGTATGTTCTCGGTAGATGTACGCAGTGTGCAATAACTTCATACGCGTGGTGCCGCCACACTAAAGCCATTAGATCTCAGCGAGAGAGAGAGAGAAGTGCTTTAGTGCTGTAGGTGTGACCCAAAGCCCCCAACCTCCTCGATCACAAAGCTGAGGACAGAGGAAAGCAAACCAGGACAGGACAGAGCACAGCAGGGGCGCCGGTTGGGGGTTACAGGTAGGTGTGCACTGGATACTGATCGTCCCGTTGTTGTGTCTGAAAACCCACTGTAAAATCATGTTGTTCTCCTGCTAAAAATACCCAAGAAAACTCTCGTCAACAAAAAGAGAACATGCTCCCCTCTGACACTTCATGAGAGAACACTGTGTACTTCATACACTGTCAAAATGCTGAGTTCCACACAATACCTTCATGTTGTTCCAACACAAACTGATTAAGTTGGTGCAAATTTAAGTTGACGGAACATAAAACATTTAAGTTTCCACAAAAAAATGCCACTTGTATTGATTCAGCTGATTTTAAGGGTCTCATGAAATTTAAATAAAACATTTTAGATGTTAGTTTGTCTGTTAGTTAAGCATTAGCTAGTGCACTCTAAAACAATTACAAAATCCGCCTTTAGAAATGATAAAACTCATATAAACATGTAAAAATTGCAGTTTGTCACTAAATCTGTCAACGATATTTTTTCATGTCAGCCCATATTGCAGTTTCTCTTTAAATTTTGACCAATCAAATGCTCTCTAGAGTCTGACATGCCCTGCCCCCTTCAAGACGCTTCTCATTTGCTTTTCATTAATTGTGCTTGAACTCAACCTCTCTCTCTCTCTCAGAGCCGTTATAAAAACAAAATAAAAATACAAAAAACACAGCAAAAAGGTCACTGATTTGACTACCGGCTGGGTCTGTTTGTGTGGAGTTTGCATGTTCTCTCTGTGTTGGCGTGGGTTTCCTCCTGGTGTTCCGGATTCCCCCAAAGTCCCAAGACATTTGTAGGTGAATTGGGTCAATTAACACGAGTATTTGTGTAAATGTAAAGCCTGGTTTATACTTCTACATCAAGTGATCGGTGTGACCAACGGTGCATGCAATGTGCGTTGTCGTGCATTTAGAATTCTGCGTGCTGTAAGTGTTGCTCTAGTGTTCTGAAATGCTAGCTGGCTGTAGGTTTTTATGTTCCTCTGTGTAGAGTTCCTTCGATGGTGTTTTGTTCTTTCGGACTGTTACCTTAATGTACAAGTGGCTCAAACTCGCTTATTTTGAGGTGGGTATTGGAGGACGTGCAACAACTTTAATCATAAGGTAAACACAAAACAACAGTTTCCATCTAGGGCCCCATTTACACTAGTGTGTTTTAGCATGAAAACGATAGGCGTCCACACTAGGGTCTCTCAACAGATCTACCTCCACCAGAAACGTATATCACGTGACCATTTGCGCACCATTCGCGCACTCTGGGCATGCACGTTCAAGTATAAACAGGAAGCATGTGTCTCGCTCGGCATTTGGTTATTGTTAGTCAACAAACGCTGGTTGAACGATGAACGCGATGGCAAAGAAAGCAAGAGAGGTCTTTTTGAGGACAGATGGGGAGGTCGAGTTGTTGCTTAAAGTAACAAATGAATATAAAACATCCATGGCTATCGAAAATACAGTGTTTACAGTGAAGGCTGGTCTGCCCTCTGCCGGTGACGTTATAGACACGTGCGCTTGACGAATAAGGAAAGGATACGCAATGACCCAAAGCCCCAATCACGTAGCCAATCTCAGCAGCCACGCCTCTGTTTTCAAAGATATCCGTTTTCCCACATCCACACTGAGACGAGGAAGCAGCGTTTTAGAATTAAAATGGCCTCTCCAGCGTTTTCAAAACACTCCGTTTTCGCACCTCGAAAACTCCGGCGTAGTGTGGACGGATGGCGTAACCATAGCAAAACTTATGTGGTTTTAAAACGAAAACGCACTTGTGTAAACAGGGCCTAGAGCTCTTTCACAGGACTCCATACTTGTAAAAATTCTTTTTATCGGGTACGCGTGACTCTCACCCCCTTTTATTGCTGAAATTTAACAAAATGTATCAAATTATAGAAATATTACAAAGTAAAAACGACAAATACTGTAAACAAAGAGTAAGGAAAGGTTGTTACCATAAACAAAACTGAACTGTTAAAACATTAACACTGATCCTGTTGAACAGAACAAACCAGCCGCTTGTAAAATGATTAAAATAATCATAACCATTTTTACATCTAATATGACAGCAATTATAAACATCTGTTTCACTTAACAGTAATTTGGGAAGATAATAAAATAACTGAGGATGTGCTTTACTGATGTGATAAGAGTTTCAAAGTCAGGGGTGATGGTAGACAGTGCTACCCGAAGATCGTGCTCTAAGTCCAACCTGTTTCTCTGCTTTGACTCAAGCTGCACCAAGGAAGAAAAGCCACTTTCATACAAATACGTAGGTCTGAATGGGATGGGTTTGATTGTACTCTCAGATTGCGAAAAATGGGAGAGGCTTACTTCACTGAATTTCTTTTTCAGCGTCTTATCACATGACAGCTCCACCAGCAGACTCTCTATGTTGCTCGGCATTGTAGCACTTTCCACGTCGATTCCAAAGGGATCGGTTGTTGCGTGCGCTTTTCAAATTAAAAGTCCGGTTTACGCAAAACAAGTTAAAATTTAACTTTTGTTGTTGTTTTTTTTGACCACACACTCCGCGACCAACTGAAAATGTTCCTGCAACCCACTTTTGGGTAGCGACCCACCAGTTGAGAAACACTGTCTTATATGTTTGTTTGTATAGCTATGGATATGTGAGTGACCTCCATACAGGTCAGTGGGTTTGACAAACCACCTGTAGGACAAACCCTTGCTGTCTTCATGCATCAGGCACTTTGTTGGAAAGACTTTGGTTTTATATGTTTGTTTGATTATTTGAAGCAATAATTATTGTGAAAAGCGCTACACAAACAAAGTTGAATTGAACTGAAGTAAATCAATGGAGAAATCACATCCAGCTCTGAAACAACTTAGCAGGTGTGAAAGCATCCAAGTGGAATGTTTTGAAGGTTAGCACAACGAAATACAGTGCATTGAAGGATTACAAGGCCTTTGAGTCTGATCTTGCTTTAGGAAACTTAATTGAGGTCCTTCACCATACCGAAAATAGTCTTCTTCTCAATAAATAGTGCTATATGAGCTTTGTGAGTGCTCCTCCACCTTTTGATAGTATCAAGAGATCATGGTCCATGAAGAATCTCCAGGCTTCTGGCTGCATGGCGGGAGCATCAGATAGGATAATGTATTATTAAAACCCCCAATGTCTCAGTGTTTAATATAATCAGCAGCAGAGCAGACACGCTCTACTTACGGCTCTGTTGCTTGCCGTCTCATCTAATCCATAGCGCCTTTGCCCATGAGTTCCAAAGAGACCAAATCACAGAGGTAAATGGGGACGGAGCAGGTATTTTACAGAAGGGAGGGACAGAGATGGGATTACAGTACATGCTTACAGCCACTGTAAAATTTGTAATTATCTTAGGCACTAAACAACTAAAAGATTGTTTGGAGACTGGAGTTGCTAAGTGCTCAACGCTGGCCATTTTCTGTTCCACAAAACAGCAGAGGGAGTTCTGAATCCGAGAGCATGGGCCACGCTACCAACCGGCGCAAAGTACTAATGAAATATTAATTATTAGCCTTGTGTGTCAGTGAAATGAGCCTGAACGGGATCCCACAGGAAGAGCTGTCAGGAAGAAGGAGAGGGGGAGCAAGACAGGCAGGATGAGCAGGCCCTGACCTTTACTGTCAGTCGAGAGAGAGAGGGACAGCGACAGTGAAGGAGGGGAGAGATCAAGAGAGAAAAGCAGCCCCAGAGCCCCCTGACTCCTTGTCTTACGCCAGTCATCCGCTGGGACACATCATTCTGACCTGCTCTGATCCATGACTGCTCTGCTCAACAGCTTTCCACCAATCGGCAGACAAAAAGTCCTCTGACTGCCACACGCAGCACAGATATCTTCAGCACAGGAGACAAAGTGTAACATTTGAAAAGAATAGTTCTGGTGTGACAATAACAATATCGGGTCTGCTGCAAAGTAAGCACTGGAATATGTCCCATGTAAATACCATTACCATAGACTAAGTATATGTAATACCATGTTATATAAATATCAATTCAATTCATGTTTATTTCTATAGCACTTTTACAATGCAGATTGTGTCACAGTAGATTGGCATAGAAGTTCTAGTAGATTGAAACTGTGTCAGTCCAGTTTTCAGACTTGAAGTTCAGTTTAGTTCAGTTCAGTGTGGTTTAAATGTCACTGCTGAAAGTCCAAACCCTGAAGAGCAAATCCATCAATGGGCAACTCCACAAGTCCCAAACCAAGCAAGTCAGTGGCAAAGAACTTCACAAATTGACGAAAGTGAAGAAAAAAAACGTCAAGAGAAACCAGGCTCAGTTGGGCACGACCGGCTAACTGTCCACACTATGAACTGGCTGCAGCGGAACAGAAGAAGAGAACGATGACACGTCTCAGTTGATGTCACAGTGGCTTGTGACTTGTGTGCTACCTTTACTAATGATGTGAATGATTGGGTAGGCAGGGAGGAAAGTAATTTGTATTTTTCTTTCTTTCAGGAACTTTATTTTGTTAGGCAATAGGCTTGCCGCGATAGACGGTGTTGACGGTGTTACCGGTTTTAAGACGCAACACCGGTGACATCACTTTTCCACCGTGACACCGT
>CAIGQQ010035257.1:2866121-2876631 GCA_903798035.1 Danio albolineatus | reverse complement strand
AAAAAAACAGAGACGTGCATTCGTTAGACATGAATCATAACATGACATCATTCAATGCTGCGTCCCAATTCTCATACCTTATAAGCAGTGTTGGGTGTAACGCGTTACTGTAATTAAATTACTTTTCCACTGAAAAAGTAAAGTAACTAATTACTGTTCATTTTTAGGTATTTTAATTACAGTTCCTTATAATGTACCTGCATTACATTGTAAAATAATTAAACTCGCTGAATAATCTTACACAATTTTATTAATTTATGTTCTAAAGGTAAAAGTAAACTCTGGCACTTTAAAATCATCGTAGTGCAGATGCATGTGATAGCGCCGCGCGCCAGTTTGCTGCTAGTCATATTCTAAAGCGGAAGATGTCGGACTCAGCTGAAGCGAGTGGCTGTTTTACGAAATGAAAATATTCCCCGACAAGAACATTACAGTATTAGTCAATTTATTTTTCCTCATTGCGTGTCTGCGTGCTGTAGCGCGCGGCTTTTTCAAGGCTATCGCGCACCTTACATGGGCTGGTTTATAAAGGTTACTATGAGAAAGGCTAGGATGACTACGCAGATGTGACAGAGGGAGTCGGCGAATTAAACATGACTGATGCTGCTCTGTTTACAGAGTAATAAGACACCTTTTGCTCAATCGGATCACAGGTAAACAAGAGAGACACAATCCAGTTCAAAAACATGCCGTATAAATCTTAAGCCTTTTGTCCACTTCCGATCATACTGCACGGGCTTTCATTCTAATATCGCGAAAAATAATGCTTTTTTTGTAAAGATTGCATGATCCTGCCTGATCGATAGATATGCAGAATAATATTTAAGAAAATTACATTGCATTCTAAAAATTATTATACATGTAATAGATTTTTTTAAAATAGAATATAATAAAGATGATTCAGAAAACTAAAAGGCTAAACTATTTCATGTTTGACTCATATGTTTTATCTAAGCATTTATTATTTACAGAGTTAAATTTTTATTATTTGTCCACTCAAGGTTTATAGGGATTTCAAGAAGTATTTAGTTAAATTACTTATTGAGTAATTAAGTTACTTTTCAGACACAGTAATTAGATAAGTATTTTAAATACAACATTGATTAAGTAATTACTTTTTTTAAAGTAACTTACCCAACACTGTATATAAGTAAGCTTTAATTTTAATTTGCCAGTGCCAGTTTAAAAATCTATGCTAATTAACAAGGTACTATTTAAATATATTGAAACGCTTAATATATGAGAACTGTTTTACTACATTTTAATCATTTATATTTTATTAAATTTCAACAAGGATATGGCATTGCTAAATAGTACTGCAATGCAATATATGATATCAAGGCTTTTCAAATTATGCTTTTTTAAAACACTTAAACACAGACTCTTAACAATGGATAAAGGTTTGTTTCACATAATTTATCATTTGGGTTAACACAGCATTTTACCTGGGTTATGAAACGCAAATGAGTGCAATGTGAAACGATGTGACATAAGAATTCATTCATTTTCTTTTTGACTTAGTCCCTTTATTAATCTGGAGTCGCCACAGCGAAATGAACCACCAACTTATCCAGCATATGTTTTATGCAGCGGATGCCCTTCCAGCTGCAACCCATCACTGAAAAATAATCCGTCCACTCTCATTCATTCACACACATACACAGACAATTTAGCTCACCCAGTTCACCTCCAGCGCATGTCTTTGGACTGTGGGAGCAACCTGTAGGAAACCCACGCGAACACGGAGAAAACATGCAAACTCCACACAGAAATGCCAATTGACACAGTCGAGCCTCAAACTAGCGACCTTCCTGGTGTAAGGTGACTGTGCTACCCACTACGCCACCGTGACACCCTTGTTGTAAGAATGTTATGGCTAAATGCTTAGTAATCCAATTGAGTGTGTCAAATGCTTCAAACAGTCCCAGTGCATGCTGTATGATAAGTTTATTTGCCAATGTGTTAAGGTGTTACAGATGTTTTATTAACAGTATATGCTGTTAAACTGAATGTTATTCTACACAGAGCATCTGATCTAGCTTTCATGCCGTGATATGACTACTGATGTCATCATATGAAGAAGACAATTTAACACTTTTAGAGGAGACCGTCTGGCCAGCATAAGAGAAAGAAAGGCCGAGAGAAAAGGAAGAAACAATGACATGAATACTAAGCAGCTCTGATGATTAGAAGTGTTGCTAAGAGCAGCTCTGTGACAGTGACATTGGCCGTCAATGTCAGACGACTCCGCCGCGCCTCGGCGAAGAGCTCCATTTTGAGCCATAATTAGCTTAAACATTCCCAGTATGAAAAATTCATGATAGCTTTGGATTTTTTAACTGCGGGAGCATTCTGCGTTAATCGAAGTCATTTAGAGAGCCTTCTGCTTGACAAGCGGAGGAGAGGAAAATAAATCAGACGTCTGACTCTCTCGGCCAGTTAACCCGCTTCTTCTGTGCAGAGCTGTTTATTTTAATAGGGCCCGATCTGACACAGTTCTGGTCCACACAGATCAATCAAACGCTGTCTGTGTTCTACTGAAACATAAGAGGTACAGGCAGAGTTACAGTGCAACAGGCCATCTGAAACACTGACATGAAGAACTCAGGACATTGCACTCTTTTGAGCAAAATATGACATAAGACCCTTAATAAGACTTCCTCTTGCTGCATTAGTGTTTTTAAAAGAGAAGACATTGCTTTATATTGCATGGGTCTGTTTCTGTGAATAGCCAAAAATGCACTGTATAAGTCAATATCAATATTTGAGTTATGCAATATATGAGCTGGCGCCACGGTGGCCGAGTGGTTAGCACGTTCGCCTCACAGCAAGAAGGTCGCTGGTTTGATCCCCGGCTGGGCCAGTTGGCATTTCTGTGTGGAGTTTGCATGTTCTCCCCGTGGTTGCGTGGGTTTCCTCCGGGTGCTCCGGTTTCCCCCACAGTCCAAAGACATGCGGTACAGGTGAATTGGGTAAGCTAAATTGTCCGTAGTGTGTGAATGAGAATGTATGGATGTGTTTCCCAGAGATGGGTTGTGGCTGGAAGGGCATCCGCTGTGTAAAAACAAATGCTGGATAAGTTGGCGGTTCGTTCCGCTGTGGCGACCCCGGATTAATAAAGGGACTAAGCCGAAAAGAAAATGGATGAATGAATGAATATATGAGCCAATAATTATTATTTTTTATTTCATGCCACAAAATTGTTATAATGTTCAAATAATCTTTCATGAAGACATGTTGTAGAGTTTGTTCTGCAAATCTCTCCAACCTTATTTTCTGGTTAGTAATACGCATTGCTGAGAATGGGATTGAACACTTTAAATGTGATTTGTTCAATATTTAGATTTTTTTGAAGCCTCAGATTACAGTTCTTCAAATAGTTACATATATTTCAGCCAATCATCTTAAACCAATGGAAATATTATTCATTTGATCAGCTTTCTGATGTTCAATATGTGATTTGTTTCCAAAAACTGCCACGTATGACTGGTTTTGTGTCGCAATTATGGAAAACCTTTCATTCATTCTGGCTGTTCTGTTGCATAACAACAGTGCTTTGGGGCCTGAAAACAAACTTTTCAAAATTTTAGTATAACAATACCATTGCAATTGAAAAAAAATTGATTTTATAAAAATGGTGAAGTAACAGACAGTTATTACATGTTCATTTGGGCAGTTTATTTGCATAGTATAATTTAGTTAGTATAAAGTATAATTTCTTAAACTTTATAGTAGTTGTTGTATAAATATAATATAATGTTTCAACAGGTCCACCTTTGAGCCATTGGTCAGGCAAGCAGATTTGCACCATTTCTTAAGCTATTTTTAAGTATTGTTTTAGACTGCTCAAATTAAAATAAATAAAATACATTAAAAAAACTGAATATATGCTGGCTGAAGTATATAAAATGAGGTAAGATTCAGGTAAAACAGAGGAAAAATTAATTAAACTCCAATCAACCTGCTATTTGCCAAAATAAAAGTTATTGCAAATTGCAATTGCAAAAATGATCAATTTAGTTAAAATTAACTAGGATAAATGCTTTCAAACTTCTGTACAAATCAGCATGATGGAAAGAGACAACAAGGTCAGAAAGTTTTAGATTAGGTTCATCAAGGAATCATACTCACATGCTTCATTCACAAAATGGACATCACTCTTGAACGTACCAAGACTTACTGTACGCTTGATATTGACATTTTGACATGTTCCTCGAACTAACATTTCATTGATGACCTACAACATAGAGTGGGAGTCATACTTTTATGAAGCTATTTTCTATTTTTAAGATTAAATCCACATTCACTCCACTAAAAAGAATGTTCCGTGGAAGAAATGAAGTGGGTGTGGAGGAACAACATATAGGTGCTGTATAAATAAAGTCTGAATTTCCTTTTACACTTTAAAAGAAAGTTTAAAAACTAAAGGCACATTGCTTTGAGGCAAAGTTCATTTCTCATCAACAGAAAAGCACAGAGAGGCCTTATTGGCCTTGTAGAAGAAAGATCAGTGTGCGATTTGTCCTTGTCTCTTCTTCTCCTTCCCTCTCTGAAGTATTGTTCAACGTTTTTCAGGTTGAGGGCCGGACCGAATCAATGTCCATGCATCAATATATCACAGCCATAAAAAACAATTTACCTAGAGCAAGATCTCGCCCATTGATTGGTTTGTGTGCCACGGAGAGCTGCGGTGTGCAGGAGGTTAATAGCATTTACAGGGGAAACACACGACCTTCCTCTAAAAATAACGGTCAGGGAAAAAACACAAAACGCAAAGCAACAGCAAACAATCTGAAAATGCACTACACGCCCAGAAAAACTAAATTAATTGATCATTCCAAGCATTTGAGGGAACTTTGGTTTTGGGGTGCGGAAAATGTCAACCGGACGAGGACACATTTCACCGGCTCTTTCAACTGGAAAACTACATTTCATTCCCTCGGGGCTTTTATGTTCATGTTTCATGTATATCAAAAAGCAAAGGCGAGCGTGTGGACTGTCACTGATATTCTGCCTTATGCTTCATTGTATTAAATGCTCTGTTGGTTTTGACGCACACACACAGCGCACCACTACTCTCGCGAAGCTCGCCGCTTTATTGTCATCACTTGTGGAATTCTAAACAGCTGTCCGAAAGTTCTATTCATCTCCACATATTTTCAATTCCATCACTCCAGCCTCACCCTTCGGTGTGTGACAGCATTTGTAGCGCGCGCTCCCGCTGCTAAAGGATGACGAGTGGAGTGGCGCGCTTCAGGTAAAGGATGATGTGTGAAGCCCTGCTGCTGACGGCAGCGGCTCGGTGACAGCACATCAATGAAGGCCGTGATGGACGTCGGGCTGGAAGCGGGCCCTGATTAAAGAGCCCCACGCCCAGCAGCACGCATCTGCCGCCCGTCCCCGGTCTGCTGTCACCGCGGCTGGATACAATAAAATAGCGCTCAGGGTCATCGGGGTTTTCGGTGATGTGACAACAAGCCCATTTCGCAAGTGCCAATCAGAAGTGTCTCTGGCAGCACAGGCCCCGCCCTCATCATTCTTCAGCCTATCTTCCTCACTTATCTCCTTCCCATACTATACTCCGACCTGAGATCTCTGGCAAGTTTCAGCAGAGATTTACCATGGTAAGAACTAAACGGATAATTCTTATCTTTTATTCATTCCTTCTAGTCTCTATTAGGTCACCACAGTGGAATAAACCGCCAACTATTCCACCATACCTATGTTTTACGCCCTTCCAGCCACATCCTAGACATACGACGAAACACCCATTCACTCATTCACTCATACACTACAGTCCATTTAGTTCATTCAGTTCACCTAGGGCAGGGGTGTCCAAACCCGGTCCTGGAGGGCCAGTGTCCTGGAGAGTTTAGCTTCAACCCAAATCAAACACACCTGAACCAGCTAATCAAACCCTTACTAGATATACTAGAAACTTCCTGGCGGGTGTGTTGAAGCAAGTTGCAGCTAAACTCAGCAGGACACCGGCCCTCTAGGACAGAGTTTGGACACCCTTGCCCAAGGTGAATTGAATAAACTAAATGGACTGCAGTGTATGAGCCTGAACTATAGCGCATGTCTTTAGACTGTGGGGGAAAACAGAGCATCCGGAAGAAACCCAAGTGAAAATGGAGAACATGCACACTTCACATAGAAATGCCAACTGGCCCAGCCGGGACTCAAACCAGCAACCTTCTTGCTGTGAGGCGACAGTGCTAATCACTGAGCAACAGTTTTTTTTTGTTTTTTTTTTTGTCCTCGATACATTTTAATCTTAAATCTTTAAAATGTAAAGACATCTCTTATCTTGTGACATTTAGGCCGAAACCACGTGGGGGGAAGCAATCACTGTGGGACCATAAACGGTATCTAGGTTTACTGCAGTTTAGAAAAGTCACAGTTTTAAAACTGCTAATATTTTATTTTATACCGTTCCTGCAGTATGTGTGCGTTTTATTTATTTTTTCAACGTGTTGTCAGCCTTTTTTTTTAGGGTGATTCAGCAAATATCTGAAAAACAAATCATCAATCATCAAATCATCATGCCAACATCCAAGCATGCTTTGTCAGTGTTGCCAGACTGCTGACTTTTTCCAGCCCAAACCCTGTCCAAAACCTGCACAAATTATTAGATGAATATTATAATAAATTTAAATTTATTTAAATCAAAATTAACCTAACTACTTTAACTGCCATAGTTTTTAAGCATACAGCAACCACCAGTCCCAGAACCGCAACATAACCAGATCACATCAAAACACTGCCCCCTCTCACCCACACACGGCACTTATTGTGTAAATGATGGTACCTATTAGACAGGCCCAGATTAATTCAGAGGCCACTGGGCACATTGTCTTGTAGGGCCCCCTACCCAGACACACACCGCAATAGTTGAATTAAAAAATAAGAATAATATAATATTTTTTAATAAAAAGAATCTATAATGTATTGACCACATTTTTAAAATAAATGACATACAGTACATATATTTATAGTCTACAAAGATTTTACTTACTTTTAAAGCATTTAAAGCACATTTTTTAAAAATGTTTTTAGTATACTTGATCAAATTTACTGAAGCAGTACTAAAATACATATTTTAAAGGCTATTCATTGTAAATATAAATTAGTTATATTAAGATGTCGCTAACATTTAACACCAGGTGGAAAATTAAGATTTAAAATAACTATTTAGATGCTGTTTATACACATATGAAAGAGGCTAAACCTTATTAAATACCCACGAGCCACTTGTGACTTTATATCACATTTTCATAATTTTTAAACAAAAATATTTCCTTTCTATTAAAAATAAACGTATTTCCAAACTGACGTAATGGGGGGAAAAAGAAAAATTAGTTTATTAGATGCTGGTTTCGAACTGGGTTGATGATCAATCATGTCAAAACATGATGCCATGCACTTCACAAAGCCACGCCACTCACGATGCTTTCAATTGCGCTCTTTAGTTTTGTTTCTGTCAAACAAAGATGGGCGGAAATCACTCAAAACGCTTATTCCAACAAGGTGCACTATTTGCACTTAACCTAAATAGAAACTCTAAAATCTGCATTTTTCCCCCCTCGCAGGGGCCCCAAGTGCGCATGGGCCCCTGGGACTGTGCCCATAATGCCCATTGGTTAATCCGGCCCTGCTATTAAAGTTTAATTTCGAAATGGGGTATAAATTTGTCTCGTTTGGCGTTTTAAATTCTTTTGAACATTATTAGGTGCTGCTTTGTCAGACAGCGCTTCTATGTTTGTTCTTGTTGTCAATTGCGGACAAAATAATGAATAAAAGTGTCATGATAAACCACTGTGAGTTTAACTGCAGACGATGCATAATGCGCATGCACGCGAAGGGGAGTCAGATTTTGATTCAACTTTCCTTCACTTCCTCTTGCGGCTGGGCCCACACAGTTTGCGCTATGCTCTGGTCACTACTGTCTGAATAGAGTAAGAGCACACAGTTACGTTTTGTTAAATAAGTTGCATATAAAATTTACGTTTCGAAACCAGCCAAATTTTGTCAACCCAAATGCTAAAAAAAAAAGTTTCTTAAAATCAAATATATTGTGTTCAATGAGGGAAAAGTTGCAGTTTTTTTACCCCGACATTTAAAAATAACATTTAAGAGTAATCAACATACTGCATATTTTAATTAAGATTATCAAACCGTCAGAATCTTATACGGCCCATGCCTAAATCCAACCCGCTTCAAGTTTTAATAATAAGCATAAACTGGAAGAATGGGTGAATTGTGATATCCTGACATATGTCATTATCTGTGTGACGAGATCATTTCGTTATTGGAAAGCCAAATATCTAAATGCGAGTTTCATATATTATATTAGCTGTATCAGTTGACTTGCAACTTGTGGATGAAGCAGAAAGCTTAGCAGTAACTTTATATGCGAGTGGCATATAGCTAAAAGTGTGTTCCACCATTGTTTGATTAAAGAATATATATATTAAAGTGTTTCACGTGGAGCAACTCAATTGGATAATTTCTCCAACAAAAGGCTTGGGAAAGGAAAAGAGCTGACATAGACCAATACAGATTAGCTTCTCCTCTCAGGTTCACACAGGGTGGTGAAATAATCCTTTTTACATGTTTAAAATAATGAATGTTTCCCGTCACCGATTACGTTTCATTCCAGCAGGTTTAACTGTAGTTCTCAAACATTACACAGTGAGATTCAACTGAAAGTAGAAAGTCATAGAGGATGTCTTGAGGGTGAGCAAATCATGGGTTAATTTTTATATTTGGGTGAACTATCCCTTTAAGATCTGTTTTGGTGCGTGTTACTTGTAAATTGGTGGAATCTCTGGTACTGTGTCATGAGTAATGTCGTTTTAAAGCACAAATTGACATATTAAACAATTATTTTGAATATTGGTGGAATTAATGAGAACAGATCTCAACAACAACAACAACAAAAGATCAGTCAATTAACAAGCCTAGAGCTTACAACAGGTCTATCTTTATAAGTTGGTGTTGAGAATCTGTTTCCCTGTGGATTAGCAGAATGGAGTTTTTTTCTTCTGGAGCATAATTGTTGTGCTCTATAGAAAACAACAATGTTCCAACAATATGGAAGGTGAAATATTATCGTGTCAGCACACAAAGTTTGGTCAAGTTGGGAAGCAATTTTTATCAAAGCCTTTATATTTGCAAACATGGCAGTCTAGTATTTAAAGATCCTTAATGAATAAACATGACGTAATTCTTGTATGCTTATACATCAAAGTACCATTTTATATGCAATAATAAAGCCTCAAATAAAGCAATTTCATTGGCTGTCATGCTTGTTGATTCAAACTGTGCATCCTGAATCAAATTTTAAGCATTTCAATTTAGTATTTTTAACACAGATTATTTCACACACACACAAAACATTAGCCCTCCAGATAACTTTTTCTTGTCTGAGAAGCTGTTTCAGTCATATATACATTACAACAGGGAAGACAAAGGAAAACTGCGGTTGAACTAAATACAAACATAATGCAAACTCCACGCAACACAGTATATAGACGCACAGTATATATTGCTTGCTATTTTTACACAGTATGTAAAGCAATATGCCATATGAAACACAATAGCTTTCGAATGGTACTATATTTCATTGTCACTGTTTACCACGGTCAGCAGCATTTTTTAGAGATTGTTTTTTAAGTATTTACTGATAGATAGATAGATAGATAGATAGGATAGATAGAAAAAGAAAGAAAGAAAGAACAATAAACAGACAGACAGGTAGATAGACAGATTTGTAGAAAGATAGAAAGAACAATAGACAGACAGACAGACAGACAAATAGATATATAGACAGAACGACAGATAAAATGACAGATAGAAAAATAACAGTACGATAGATCAAACAATAGATCAAACAAAGTAAGGATAAATGGATTAAGAGCAAGATAGATAAACAGAAAGAAAAAATGATAGACAGACAGATAAAATGAAAGATAGAAAAAAACGATAGTATGATAGATCAAACAATAGATCGAACGAACGAAGGATCGATGGATCAAGAGCAAGATAGATAGATGGATAGAAAGAAGACAGACAGACAGATAAATAGACAGACAGAATAATAGAAAGAACGATAGTACGATAGAACGAACGAATGAAGGATCGATGGATCAAGAGCAAGATAGATAGAAACAAAACACAGACAGACAGATAAATAGACAGATAGAATAATAGAAAGAACGATAGTACGATAGAACTAACAAACGAAGGATCGATGGACGGAGAGAAACATATACAGATCTTTAGATCGATAGATCAAGATAGACAGATATATAGAAAGAACAATAGATAGAAAGTCTGACAGACAAATAGACAGATTGATAGATACATGGACAGACAGACAGAATAACAGATAGAAAGAACGATAGTACGATAGATCAAACGAATGAAGAATGGATGGATCGATAGATAGATAGATAGATAGATAGATAGATAGATAGATAGATAGATAGATAGATAGATAGATAGA
>CAIGQQ010035257.1:2850146-2865304 GCA_903798035.1 Danio albolineatus | reverse complement strand
GACAGACAGACAGACAGACAGACAGACAGACAGACAGACAGACAGACTCCATTGTTGTTCTCAAGACTCACTGTCTACTTTCTACAGACAAATCCTGAAAAGTTGTGGACTCAAAACTGGAATGGAACCTAAAATGAACACATTCTGACTCACGCTGGGAATTTTGTGTGCTTTCGCTTCTAGGGGGTGAGAGAAATCCAATGCAGTGAAACAGAGGGATTTGGAGCAAGTCTCTCTGCAGTGAACACACGTCCCTGCATGTGCTGGCCCTGACGCCCAGCTCAATCCATCATTACTGCACTAAATCATCTCTCTGTCAATAACACCAGCGCAAAATATTACAGTCATGTGGATACTGTTATTTTTAATGACATTCAGCAGTCCCCTTGGGCTGATGGAGTGAGCGAGAAACACAGAAAGAAAGAGAGACTGCATAGGTAGGCAATAACATTTGGCAGAAAAGTGCTTAGCCGTTTGAAAAGAGTCGAGAGCGAGAGGGAAGAGAGAGAGAGCGGCGGAAGTGTTAAATACTAAAAGAAGACTGTTATCTCCATGACAGATAATTGCTAGTCTGTTCAGTCGAAAGCGTTTTGAGGATCTATGAAAGATCTTTGCGATTCTGGGAAAACAGGAAAGGCAAAAAAGTTTTCAGCAAGCTGGCGATTCCAACTCCATCATCTGGGTATAATTGCTCATTTAATATTAGAATAGGTTTTTGACATTCTCATTTATTACAAGAGCTCAGTGCAAACCCAACTTCTGAGTGTGTGTGTGTGTGTGTGTGTGTGTGGTCTGATATCAATGTCACACCTCCTCAATAACTCAGACAGGCCAGTGTGCTTATCTTTCTTTGACACTCAGATCAATCTTGCTTTTAATCCTGAACCCATTCGCAGTATTTCTCACCTCAACTCCACACATCAAACACAAACATCACATCCCTCCTGTGAACGTGCGTGTCTGTGTCCAATCAAGTCAAGGACACAGGATGGGGGCGGCTGATCTTCCAGAATCCAGATTATACACTTTATATATAGCTGGTAAACAGTGCTGGCTAGTGTTTAACACTTGGGTTTCATAGATTTACAGTGGAAAATGTACATGCAGAGAATATATGTGGCGAACACGACATTTAAGCAACGCACAGAGTGATTGGAGTAGATTAATGCTGAAATTAAAGATAGAAAAAACGATAGTACAATAGATCAAACAATAAATCGAACGAACGATGGATCAAGAGCAAGATAGATAGATGAAGAGAAAGAAAACAGACAGACAGATAAATAGACAGAAAGATAGAATGATAGAAAGAACGATAGTACGATAGAACGAACAAACGAAGGATCGATGGACGGATATAGATATATAGATCTTAAGATCGATAGATCAAGATTAATGCTGAAATAAAACGCATTCACAATATAGACAATCATGTGCAGGACAAATCTTTAGTCCTGCACATGCTCATCCAGACAGACATTCATTCAACCTTCCATCCGTCTGTCAATCTGGAATTTTTTTTTAGTGTTGTTCAATGTTAAAACCAGAGTACCTTTTAATCCACGAGTGTGAAAGAGCGTATATTAAAGAGTTTTTTCAGTGTGTAACTTTTCACTCAATATGCTGTGTATTTCCTACTAGTGATAGGAAGTCCAGTTTTTTTACTCAAACTGGTTCTTTCGGACAGAGATCAAACCAGTATGTTTTACTTAAACTTAAAACATGTCTTGTTGCATTTTAAAATGCAAAGAGTTGAATGTATTGAAATTATTTTAGAAAAGATTAATGAACATTTAATCAATTAAAACTATTTTCAACATATTTGATCACTGTTATCTGTCACACACACTAATTGATAACATAGGAAAAAAGGTAATATATTAACACTTTGAAGGGTAACACACACTCCAGTTCGATGTAAGAATAAACTCTTACTGTGTTAAAATGAGCTCTGTGAGTAATGTACTAATTTCACACTTTAGAAAGTGTTATTTTAACTCCAAAATGGAGAGAGTCATATGTACACCCAAGAAGTGTTAAGTTAAACTCAAATTGAGTTAAATGTACACTGATTTTTTTGCTGTGCATATAGAACTATTTTTACATCCATCCATATCTGTAATGTAAAAAATGAAATGATTAGTTATTTTTAAAAGAGAGTAAACAAATTTACTTTTAAAGTGATTAGTTGACTTTGAAAAGTGAGTAAATCTGTGGTTTCTGAAGTGATTAGTTGCCTTTTCTTTAAGAAGTGAGATTATCTGCTGCTTTTAGGCGATTGGTTGACTAAAGACGGGGTCACACTGGACTTTTCTCCCCTTAGACTTCCATTCATACGCACGCGAAAGCGTCAGACCGGAAACGCAAGCTCGTGCGACAAGTTTTGATCTGCGAAATCGCAACACTTGACTGCATGAAACCAATCGAAGATCAAAACATGACCTCTCTGGACAGAAATGTATTATATGGTGCAATCATTTGCTTTTTAAACGTCTAAATCTTGTTTATCAATCTTTTCGCAGTGTCGTATGACAAGTTCGCATGCTCAAACTCTAGTGTGACTAGGCATGGGCCGGTATAACATTCTGATAGTATGATAACCGTGGATAAAAATATCACGGTTTGACGGTACTGTGATTACTGCCCTAAAATACACTCTTCTTAAACGTCTGGCTAAAAGACAAAACCTTTTTGTCCTTTGAACACAATATATTTTATTTTGAGAAACATTTAAGTATTTTGGAGCAGTAAACATGTCAGGCTACATAATAATAAAAAGTGAATCATTGAATTCTGCTGTCTTCATTTGTTTCAAAAACACAGATATCTTTACAATTTACACAGAAAAAACGGGGGGAAAAAAATGTAAATAAAAAATGTTAAACATACCTTAGGAACGGTACAGCAGAAAATTTTGTCAGTATGAAAGCCTTGGCTTTTCCAAACCACGGTATACCTTGAAAACGGTGATTGTCCCATGCCTAAGTGTGACTGCGGCTTTAAAGTGAGTAAGTGACTACGTTTACATGGACAATAATCAAATTATTTGCCTTAATCTAATTAAAACAATAATATGATTAAGGTGTTTATATGAGTTGCTTTTTGAATGTTCCTTTCATGATCTTGTTTTAAGTTATAGCACATAATTTGATTAACGTCATTGCTTCACTACGTGCTTCGCAGTTCCTCCGGAGTTTCATGTAATTTCGGGTATTTCATTTTTAATTTGTCGACTTGAACTGCAGTTTGGCACTTTCACTTTCATTCGGGAACATTTCATGCATGCCCCTGTGACAAACGAGATATTGGATGCAACTATGAACTGCTTGAAGAGTGTTGTTTTAATGGTAGTTCATACCGCATGCTGAATGGAGGAAAAAAAAAAACTGCAGTTTGTGTGCGCGCATGTGTGTGTTTGCTATCCTGTCGCAAAACGTGCCGAAAAGTCCTACACGAAGTTAATAGTTTGATTAAGGTGTTTACATGTCTGTACTGCACTTTATTAAGGCATCTAAAATCGGCATATCTAGTTGACTACTTTGTGTCAATTTAGTCAACGAAACGTCAAGTAATCACTTCAGAAGCAACACATTTACTCACTTTAAGTCAACTAATCACTAAATTGTCTAACTTTGACTAAATCTGTTGCTTTTGAAGTGATTAGATCCTTTTTCTTTAAAAGACGAGTAAATCTGTTGCTTTTGAACGATTAGTTGACGTTTCTTTAAAAAGTGAGTAAATCTGTTGCTTTTGAAACAGTTAGTTGACTAATTAAAGTGTGTAAATCTGTTGCTTATAAAGATATCAGTGACTAGTTAAAAAGTAAATCTGTTGCTTTTAAAGTAATTTGTAGTTTACTTTATAAAGGGAGTAAATCTGTTGCTAAAAACTGAGTAAATCTGTTGTTTCTGTTTCTCAATATCTTTAAATGTTGACTAAATCTGTTGCTATTAAAACGATTAGTTGCCTTCTCTTTCAAAGGCGAGTATATCTGTTGCTTTTAAGCGATTAGGTGACTACTTAAAATGAGCTTTTAAGCAATTGGTTGACTACTCAGTGTGAATTTAGTTAAAGAAAAGTCAACTAATCAACTTTAACTAAATCTGTTGCTTTTAAGCGATTAGTTGACAACTAAAGAAAGTAAATCTGTTGCTGTTAAAGCAATTAGTTGACTAATTTTACAATTAGTAGACTAATTTTAGTTGTCTAAATTTGTTGCTTATAAAAAGGTTCAGTTGACTAATTAAAAAGTAAATCTGTTGCTTTTAAAGCAATTAGTAGTTTACTTAAAAACTGAGTAAAGCCGCAGTCACACTAGCGTTTGAGCATGTGAAATTCTGTCATTGGCGCTGCCAAAAGAGGCAGGATTAAACAAGATGATTAGACGTTTAAAAAGCAAGCGATTGGTCCATATAAAAAAATCTGTCCAGAGAGGTCATGTTTTGATCTTCGATTGGCCTCACGCAGTCAAGTGATGTGATTTCACAGGTCAGAGTTCACCATGCTTGAACTTTCCAACGCAGCGACCTGCGAAACTTCCGGTCTGACGCATTCACGTGCGTATGGATGGAAGGCTATGGGGAAAAAGTTCAGTGTGACCGCAGCTTTACTGTTGCTTTTGAAGCATTTAGTTGCCGTTTCTTTAAAAGAAGAGTTAATCTGTTGCTTTTAAGTGATTAGTTGACTAAATGTGAGTAAATCTGTTGCTTTTAAGCAACTAGTTGACTACTAAAGTAAGTAAATCTGTTGCTTTTGAAGCAGTTAGTTGACTACTAAATCTGTTGCTCATAAAAAGATCAGTTGACTTTAATTAAAAAGTAAATCTGTTGCTTTTAAAGCAATTAGTAGTTTACTTAAAAACTGAGTATATCTGTTGCTTTTAAAGTGTTTAAAAGTGAGTATTTGCTTTTAAAGTGACTAGGTTACTTAAAGTGAGTATACCCATTGCCTTAAAATGAAGTGGGGTTTATTTATAAACTAATTTCGAGAGGATCACGTGCTTAGGATTGAACACAGCTGGTACCACATCAGCTCTGCATATTGCACCAATCAGACGAATCCTGACACACTATAAATTACCAGAGCTTTCTACTCCGGTCATCTTCGTCTTGAAGAATCCCCCCTTCCACCCCAACTCCTCCCCTTCTCCGATAGGGCGGCACGGTGGCACAGTTGCCCCAAAGCAAGAACACCACTGGTTCGGCTTCTCCCCGAGCCAGTCGGCGTTTCTGTGTGGAGTTTGCATGTTCTCCCCGTGGGTTTTCCCCGGGTTCTCCGGTTTCCTCCCACCGTCCAAAAAACATACTACATAAGTAAATTGACTACTTTTCAAAAAGCATCTTAAGGCAACTCTAGTCAGAGAGATCTCTGCACGTTCACAAGCAGGGGGAGTTCTCGAGACTTACTTGAGCTCAAACTCTCCTCTCACCCCTTAAACGGGAGGGAGCCACGGGCTCAAGGATATTCTGAGCTCAGGGCTCTCTCCCGGGACAGCATGCCAAATACACTTTATAATCAATCATCAGCTAAGTGTGAACTTTTGAATTAAATGAATGTGCAAAATTCTAAAAAAAAAAAAAAAAAAAAAAAAAAATGGGTTTACTCACTTTAAGTAACCAATTGCTTTTTACAGTGTATGTGGACATCAATCAATCCGTTTATCAAACCAGATCCATCTATCCATTCATCAAACCATCAATCCATTTATCATCCATCTATCTATTTATCAGACCATCTGTCCGAATGTCTGAAGTATACATTTTTTATTATAAACATGTCCAGGTTTAATGGTACCATTTCACAGACAAAGAGAAAGAGTTCACACTGAGAGGGATCGTTTGTAGAATAAAAGTCAGAATTTATTCTGTTGATCTGTACATTGAACAAGAGTACTGAGACTGCAGCACACACGCGCATACACACACGCACGCACACACACAACTGATGTTAACCGACTGAACCAGCTGTGCACAGGTGAGGAGTGCAACTGGTTCATGTGGAACATTTGATTTTGCTTTCCATCGTCTCTCTCTCTCTTTCTCTCTATCCTTGTTCTCTGTTTGAGTCCCCGTGGAGTCAGACACAAGCAGCAGTGAGGCCAAGTTTAGCTGAAATTAAGCCAGGTTCAGCCTGAAAACACAGTATGAATAAAAATTCTCCACTGAGAGTCCTTTCAGTCCAGGCTTAAGCTTGATCTGTGTGCAAGTAAAGCAGACCTAACGTATGGCAAACGGGGGACTTTTATGAGCAGGACGATCCTGCTGACAGAAGTCCTCAGTGACTCGCTTTCAAAACCAATACCAATATCAGTATGTGACCACATAAAAACGAAAATACCCACAACCATCCAACAAACGCGGACCTGAAAGAAAGCATGTTCACAGTTATTTCATCCGACATCGCCCATCAACATCGTTCACCAAAAATATCGATTAATACATATATATATATATACTTTTTAATATGTAGAAGTAAGTTTCTAGATATTTATTCAGCAGCAAGAATGAAGAGATGACGGAGACATGATAAAGACACCAAATGTCAAATGAAAAGATGATCGGTTTCCGAACTCGCCGTGTTGTCTTGAGGTCAGTTTGTGAAGCCCATTGACACATTAGCTTCACATGACATAAAATCATGACGAATTTCTTGACTGGAAAGTGTTTGCTAACAAAAACACACAACTGCCTTTCAATTCTCACATTACACGATCTAAATGAATCAACTGTATTGATATAAAATGTGATGGAAACACTCTGGATTTATATTTTTGGATTTTTTTCGTGGACGGACTAATTTGCGTCATTCAACCCGTATTTTTCGGAGACTGTTTAGCTGAACTGAGATGCAAATCAGAGACTTTGTCTTCAAACAGTTCTTAAAGACAACAACAAAGAGTTTCTTTGGGAGGGAACCACTTTGGTAAGTTGAGAAAACCCTCTACGGTTCACGTACTGCACGATATCATCACCACCACACAATCACCATCAACTGTAAGACTAGCGTGTTAGTTGCACTGTAATTCTACAGTGGGATTGACTTTCACATTAACTGCTGAGGACCACATTGCTGTGAGAGTCAACTGCCCAGTAATATATAGGTAGGTAGATGGTTTGGATTATCAGGTTTCTTACTCCAGCATTATTGTACAATAAAGACAAGTTAATATATGGCCACAAATAGATCCTGCGTGCACGGTATTTTATATTCTGTTAATTTGGAACAGAGTATGTGAGGTAATCTGTTAAAGAGGTATGTATTATTTGAAATATGAAAAGAATTCGAACAACATGCCGTATGCGATTCCTAAGATTTTATCCGATGCTTTGTTTTATCCCAGAACGCCTGCTGCTATAAAATGAACCACGTAAAGCGGAATGACCTCCAGAAAAGTAGAAAATTAGCACCATCTGAGGTAAGTAACACAGATTAGACAACCCATGCCTGCTGTAGCACCATCAACGGGATAACAAAAACGCAAGAAAACGTAAAAGCCAAACACAGCAAGATTAACACCGAGCCAAAAATGTGACATCTGAAATGAATCTACACCATAGACTAATTTAGATCTCTGAATGAGGTACGAGAACGGTGAGACAATGAGGTAGGACTGTGACTCTACATGCTTGTTTCCAGACTAAGAATAACCTGAACTTGTTGTGTATCAAAAATACATTTCTTTCACTAGTAGAGCTGAGAATCTTGTTTGCTGAATAAGAATGACTCTGAGAATGGTCCTTTATTATTGTGATTACGAAAGGAGTACAATTCTTGCTATAGCGGAAAGGATACTGGGCAGTTTTGGGAATTGCTGTGGGCGGGTCCTCAGCGTTTGATTGACAATCTCAGAATGTAGTTTAGTGAAGCAGGCTGAAGCAATACTATCCACTTTCTCCTCAAGAACACTCGTTCCATTTTTTTTTGGCATCATAAACATAAAAGATATCCATTATCTAATGCTCTTTTGATATGAAACGAACAAAACAACACAAATTAAATGTCGACAGCACAGCAACACTTTGTAAAACGTTATCTTTTTATCAGTAAAAATATATTCCGCCTGTTTCTTTCAACAAACAACCTTAGAAGGGGCCATTTTTGTGCAACTTTTCATTGTTGAGACTCCACTTTGGCTTATTTTTAATAAAACGATACAAACCCCAAACACACATTCAGATCGGATGAATTTCATTCAACGTGACAATATAACAAGGACAACTCAAGAGGTTATGTTGATCCCTCACACGCTTTGCACAGGACTTGCCATTTTCCAGAGGCACAGACCCAGTCAAAGCTAAGCACCGCTACTGAAAAGCATAGGCACCAGCCTCAGCACAATCTCCCAGAAGAGGAAAAACACAGGCTAACGCTTCCGTTTTGTAGCTTTTTAGCCTATAAATACTGTACATGATTGTATTTAAAAGTCTGACTTTCTCTGATGGGATTCACTGGTTTGATCTAGCAACTGAAGAAACTGTTAATATTTAATTTTCCTCAGATCTGAACACCACTGTGCCCAATTCCAGTCTCTCAGCCAAATAAAAAAAAAAAGAAAAAGCAACACATAACGCTGAAGTCTTTTTCAAGGCAACATTTCCACTCCACATAAAAAGTATGACCACATGGACCGATGATAAAGTTTGGCTATCGTTCAACCTCTGCACACCTAAAGCTCTCATTTTTTTCCCAGTATACCCGCACAGTACGTACGCTCATTATGGAACATCAAATATTCACTAAGTGTGGCAATACATATCACACAATACGGGAAATATCTACAGAAAAAAAAGAAGAAGAGAAAGACATTCAGTGGAACAAAAGAACCTTATTATAATCTGTCCTCTCGCGTAATTACCTTGACATATTGGAGGTACGTTGCTGTAAGAAAGAAGAAAAAAAAGACTCGCTTTCACAGGCTCGGGAGAATGAGAAACAAATGACAGCTAAACTGCTATTGAGTGACAGAAAACTGATAGCTGATTTATGCTTTCTGCTGAATGTCTTTTCGCAGGCATTGTTAAATGTTTATGTTGACTTCTTTTTATAAATTGGCTTGGGTAAATCACAAAGAAGCCAACACTGATGGATTCTTTTTTTTCCTTTAGGATTAAAGTGCTACGTTGTCAGAGATGGACTATGATTCCTTGGAACGGAAAGGCAGGAGACGGCTGCCTCTCGACGGAAATGACTCCAAATGAAATGATAGTCCAGAACAAATGACTCACAGTGAGGTGAAATTCATAAATTGAAGTTCTTGAAGCATCGAGATACCTGCTGTAAGAAATCCACGGTAGTATCAATTTAAGATATGGGTTTCGGTCATTAGAGATGATGCGTTGGTGAAGAGCCCTGCCTTCCTTGAGAAATACGGGAGTACCCAGGATCTACGTTAATAGCGAAACGTCACATATACACTGTAAAAGTACAAATGGTTAGAAACTATATATGAACCAGCAAAGATAAAGACAGAATTACAACATTGTCTTGCTCGGTTTTCAACCAAAAGCTTAGTGAAATAAGGTGCAGCCTGGATGCAAACAACAAATTGTTACAAATAAAACAAAAAAGAGAGAGAATATATTTCAAATATTCACTGAAATTTTGTCCCCGCTAATAACTGAAACGAAAGAGGAGGCTTCTGCGTGGCAGATCTGTGGTTAATTCACAGTAAGCAATATGGCATCACAGTCAAGAACCCAAATCTGCAAAGTGTCTGTTTTCTTATGTTACGCCGACAGGCCACACGCACGCACACACACACACAGTTTGTGGTGAAATCAAAGACGACAAGGGGAGACAAAAGGTGTGGATGGCATGGCTTGTTGTAAGTTGTCACGATATCTTATTTCCTCCCCTAATGAGTGCGCCCTCTACAGGTGATGTGGACAGAAGGATGAGGCAAACGTGTAACCCCAGGCACTGCTGACAGTTTTACCCCACATCCAGACGCGGCACCTGGCATCTCTCCACACTCACACACACACCAAAGTGCAGTTAAAGCAATATCAGCTCATATTACAATCACAGCTTGCTATAAAACGGAGAACACAGTTCCCAATGATTGCCAGCTGGAAAAAGGCCCTGCAGCCCTGCTCTGATTTCCACTTACCCTCCGTCCCAAGTGCAATTTACGGCTGGTAAAAGGTCTTAGGTGGTCTTCATCTCTGTAGACCCGATAATACAATAACTCCTGTCCCGTGGCTAGTCCATCAAGCTCACTCAAATCAAATCGGATGTGCTCTTGTTGTTTACAAGAATCTTATTTCAAACTCTACACCATTATTTACTGCACTGATGTCAACTCCAGGACTTTTGCACACAACAGAAGTTCTCAAAGAATAAGAATTCAACTATGCTTGAAATATGGCATTAACATGCTTTCTTTAGAGTTGAATCAGAACAACTGCTTTTATAAAAGAACGTCAATCTAAAATGACCGAATTCTATTCAACATATTGATCTTGTTAATAAACATACAAAAAAAAACTATTAATATGTAATATACTTGTCACCACCTCTTGGCTCTTTTAGCATCATATCTATTGCTAGAGATGCATCAAAACAAATCAGGCAATCTTGTATGGATTTGCTTGCCCGACAAAAAAAAAATAAAATCTCATTGTGGCAAAATGTCTTCCTAGTCTGTTAGCTTAAAGCGTCAACAATTTAATTATGCAATTTTAAAGCTTGTTATTGCTCCAAAATAAACTATATAACGTAAATTTACAACTTGAAATAACCTCCTTCTATGACCATAGAGACCAATTATCCCAAAATGAGACAGAGAATATATTATTTAGTGAAATATTAACTGTAACGCAGGCTATGCTGATTAGCACTGCATTAAAAATACACCTTATTTTTGTGAAAATACACAAGATGGATTGAAAAACAAAGATAAACCACAAAGCTGCAATTGTGTGTTTATTGTCTTCATGTTTAAATCCATCAACCAATTATATCTGAATTTCATTCAGCTGCAGTTTAAACTGCATTTTTTTTTGTTTGTCCTGGAATGTGACAATTTACTTTCTGAGGCTCACTTGTTAAGACTCTGCGTGAGGACGCCCTCTGGTTTCCAGTATGAATGACACAAGAGTGATAGCACTCCGTAATGATCTCAAAGCCTTCACTACTTATTTTAAACAGTCATTTATTTGAAAGATCCACAAAACTATCAGTAACTGCATTGGCAGGTATAACTCCCAACAACTGGCTTTTAATATTTGCAGGGGAACCTTTTATCAGTGCATCTCTACTGTTCATACAAAAGCCTAAACCAGCCAAGATACCAGTGCAAATACACACTCAATTATTGTAAAAATATTTTATGATGCCCAATAAATGTATGGATGATCATGAACACTCCAAATCTATCATAAAAAATTAAACAAACAAACAAAAAAACAGAGAGAACCCCCAACCCCCCCTACCGGCCCCATTTGTTCACTTATTTGTGGCTGATTTCCAAAAAAAACTAAAGAAAAACACCCCTTATTCATCTTCCAGGACAACTGTTTAGCACCACTGACTACTAGCGACCTCTCCTCCCCAAACAACCATCATGAACGAGAACGGACCATCAGTAGTCATCTCAGGAAAGCAATTAACGGGAGCAATTAGGCCTAGATTGATTAATTAAATCAATCGTTCATTAAGACGACGCAGGGTGTGACCCTGTTTAAAAGTGCAACTCTTTATGTTAAGTACCTTTAGCAGATGGTCCCTGTGAAGTGACCTACCTCCCCCTTAAAGACTCCACCTCTAAGCCAGCATTTATGACACCTCCAAAAACACTCCCCTGAAACAAGAAGACTTCTTCAGAAGGGAAACCGCTTTAGTACATTTAGGACATGTTCTGACACAGAACACAAGCTGATGTGCCAAACACATTTTTCTCGCACACTATTTAAAGGATCGCTCCTGTCTATCACACATGACATCCGACCCACCCCGAGATGCCCCCCCCTTCCCATCAAAGCTTACAAAAACCCACCCCATTCACTCACAGAATGCACACCGGCATGCAAAGGCAGCGTAGAGAGAGGTAAAACTGTCAGGCAGGCTGTAAAACAGGGGCTGCGAGAGTAAAAGACAGAGAGGGCTTGGGAGGGCATCAGTGGGAATCTCAATTGGCAGCGCCGGTGATTACGTGCACCTTCTCCACCAGAAGTTCTTGAGGAGTAGAATGAGCTATGGTGACAACTTCAGCGCCCCCTACAGACCGTCGTATGGAAAGTTCTCCATCTTCACCGTCTGTTGGATGAGGAGCTTGGATTCTCGCCGTTCCTCGTTCTTGATGGATTTGTTGATATCCATGATCTTTTCGCAGATGTATTTGTTCACTTTGGATAATCGCTGGGTGATCTCTGCGCTGTCGGCTGTCTCCTGAGACACACGGTCGTACAGACACTCTGGAATGAAATATTAGGAAATTAGTCATGGATTTTCAGTTATTAATATATTAAATTATATTGTTATATTAAAGGCTTAATAATAAAAACAAGTTTATCACGACATTGATGTCAAAACCCTTTTCATTTAATATACAATGGGTTTAATTAGTGTTAAACATCACCATTTTTTTCCATAAAACCTATATATAAAGGTGCTGTTGATTTGAAACTTTCACCAGATGTTGGCAACAACCAACGAAATCCATATATGCAAAGAAAAAAACAATATTAGTTAGTTTACAAATTAAGTTATGTGTTATAAGTAATGAACACATGAAGAAAGGGGGGTGTAAAGGCAGGGAAAGCCCAGACAGCAGCTGAAATGTCAGTAGTTCTTCAGCCATCTTTGTCATTGTAAATTAACATTAGATGCTTGAGTCCATTATCTACATTAGCAGGATGATGAAGATAAAGCAGGGTGGACATTTCAGCAAGACAATGATCCAAAACGCAGCCAAGGAAACTCTCAAATGCTTACAGAGAAAGAAAATCAAGCTGTAGAATGGCCCAGCCAATCACCTGACTTAAATCCAATAAAAAAATACAAAATATCAGATCAGATTTGATAGACGAGACCCACAGAACTATCAAAAGTTTTACATTCTGTTGAAGTCTTTAGAGGCGTCTTTAAGCTGCCATCACCAAAAAAAGCCTTTTATATGAAGTATTAACTACATTCGAGTAGTTCAGTACATTATCCTTGTGTCATCCCATTGTTATTACACATAACAATTTTTTCAGATATTTGTTTTGTTATCGTTTTATGTTTGTATTGTTTGGGTTTTTGCCACAATCTAGTTCAATTCTATGTCAACAGTTCTTTTAGAATATTTTTCCCAGAAAAAAAAAGACAAGACATGTCAAACTGTTAGCTGACTTGTACAGTATTTTTTCCTATTATAGAAGTTAATTGCAATCAATTATTAACATTCTTCAAATTATCCTCTGATGTTCAACAGGATAAAGAAACCAAATAAAGGAACACTTTACTATTTTTTTACAAGTCCCCTGGAACTAAACATAAAACATTTAGATTAGCTTAGAATAGATTATTGAATCGGATTAGACCATTAGCATCTCCCTCAAAAATTATCATCAATTTTAAATAATTTTCCTACTTAAAGCTTAACTCTTCTATAGTCATGTTGTGTACTAAGACTGATTACAAAAAAAAAGTTATTAAAGTTACTATACTCTCGTTATAAAAAAAATATAATAAAAATTACCACCATAGCATGTCTGTGGCAGGCACAATGATATTACACAGTGCCTGAAAATCATCTTACTTAAATACCGTCTTAGTACACTAACTACAGAAGATTCAAGGTTTAAAAACAAAAAGTTATTCAAACACTTTGGTCATTTTTGAGCAGGTTGCTAATTTTCTAATCCGATTCAATTACCTATGCTAAGCTAAGTTGAAAGTGCTCCCACCAGACCAGAAGATCGGCTGAATAGATTCAAAGATGTTAAAACCCAACAGTTTACCTCTAGGGGAGAAAATAATTGGAGTGTTCCTTTAAGGTTCAGAATCACTATGGGGTTTGTAAATAGCGAGTATATTTTCATTTTTGTGTAACCTTTGTAAGCATTTTATTTACAAATAAATCTTTCAAAGCTATCGTGTTTACCTCTGACGATTTTAAGCTTGCTTGGTGAGAGCGGTGGTTTGGGCAGGGCATCTTTCTTCTTCTTTGTGGCAACACCAGTCACGCTGCGGTTTTTCAGGGTTTCAGTGCCCCAGATCATTACCGCCAGGTTTTTGGTGAATTTGGAGTCTCCCTGTGTCCGCTGTAGCTGGTGCCATTTCTCCTCATCCACCCAAATCCCTCCACCCAAGTGCACCTGCAAAAGACACGCTCTTCAAATATGCAGCATACACACACTGTCACATACAAGATTTTGCTTTCACGTTCTGGCACTTCAGTGCCATGTGGTCTAGTCCCCAAAGTGTGTCTCAGAAATGGCAGCTTTCCTCTCACACTGAATTAAACAACTCGGTTTTTGGAAGATGAAATGCAGCATTCTACATGTAATTCAGATTCACAATGTATTGCATGTTGTACAGTTGTGCTCAGCATGTTTAAATAAACCTAGCCGACCTGTGTTTAAAAATACATTTTATAAAGTAGTAAAATCATGTGTTGTTTTTAATTTAATATATTTTTAGGGCATAACAGACCACTAGTCAAAGTAAGATGTGTGCCACAGCTGCCCTGAACAGTTCTGGTGATTATTGGTGATTTTCTATGTTTATTTTTATGCTTTTTTTTGTAACTGAACGGTATATGTACTTTTAGTCACAGTAATATTTCTAATGCTAATATTATTTAATTGTTCTTGTACCGGGCGCCACGGTGGCCGAGTGGTTAGCACGTTCGCCTCACAGCAAGAAGGTCGCTGGTTCGATCCCCGGCTGGGCCAGTTGGCATTTCTGTGTGGAGTTTGCATGTTCTCCCCGTGGTTGCGTGGGTTTCCTCCGGGTGCTCCGGTTTCCCCCACAGTCCAAAGACATGCGGTACAGGTGAATTGGGTAAGCTAAATTGTCCGTAGTGTATGTGTGTGAATGACAATGTGTGGATGTGTTTCCCAGAGATGGGTTGTGGCTGGAAGGGCATCCGCTGCGTAAAACAAATGCTGGATAAGTTGGCGGTTAATTCCGCTGTGGCGACCCCGGATTAATAAAGGGACTAAGCCGAAAAG
>CAIGQQ010035257.1:2836148-2849746 GCA_903798035.1 Danio albolineatus | reverse complement strand
TATATATATATATATATAATTTGTTTTGCATGACCTTTCCAGATATGTGCAAGCCAAGTTATACTCTGCTTTAGTATTTCATCAGCTAATTATTGCTCTTGAGTAAAGCATATACTTATTAAGGGATTATTTATTTGGACCAATTTTTGCAGAGTGAAGGACCTCTACAAACTTCCTCCACCTGGAGATCGAGGATCCGATGACCACATGCAAATGACGCATCCCACATAAATTCAGAGGTGTCCAGGTTCATTAAATGCGGTAATGTGTTTTGACAGATGCCAGAGCCGCGCGTTGACTTTTAAGCCACACTGTGGAGGACACGGCCCAACAAGCCATCAGGTGGATTGATGGGCAGCTGGTGAGTAACAGCTGAGGTAATGTGCCTTCTGCTTTGTCACCCTGAGCAGTCTTCAGGCTTCAATCCAGGGGCTTTTCCCCAATGCAACTAATGTGCTTTAGGCCCTGGTCCAGCAGACAAGCTTTTCACTGCTATTAACTTAGACGAGATTTGCTTTTCTACGGCTACCTGTCACTCTGGGCAATTCCTGTGGTACAAATAATTAATGCCGGATATGTGCGCGTATGTGTAAGGGCCTAATTTGCTTTTGTTCTTCACGCTTGAACTGAGAACCCTTTCAGCATGTAACACAAATTCCCCCCTGTCATGCGAGGCAGGCGGAGGAACGCAAAACGCGGACCCGATGTCTGCTAACAGGGCTCAAAATCACAGCAAGCGTTCTGGTTAAAAGGCCCTTTGAGACTGACGGGGGGGAAGGTTGTGGAAGGGATTTCGCTAGTCAATTATACAAACCAAACCACTGCAAACACTGAAACGCACTAACACGAGGACCATCAGCCAAATCACTGAATTGTCTTGTTTGTACAACAGCTTACAAGGGCGTCTAGAATGCGGTCTGTATGAACTAATGAATCAAGTCAGGCATATTTTTCTTCATGATAGCATAAATCATGCATGGATGTGGCTACAAAAGTAAATATCAATGAGAAGCATTTTCCGTTATACTGGAAGGATTGATTAAATTGATATTGTAACTAACCGATCAATACAGGTAACAAGTTGCAATTTGTACTGTATACATACACTATACTACTTTTGGAAAGTTTGGAAGGTTTTCTTTTTAAAATCTTTAAAATATTTTTTAAAATAACAAAAGAGTTATAATTAAAAGGCAAAATATTATTCAAATTTGATATAATTATTTTTTATTTCATTCTAAAATATTATTTATTCCTTTATTAAGACCTTTATTTATAAAAAGCCCTAAAGTCCTGCTCACACTGTGAGATTTCAGGCACTATTTTGACAACGGAGAAAAATTTGGGAAATCCTAAAAGATTCCTGAAATCCTAGGCTAAACTCTGTGATCTTTGATCGTTGGTTTGACATGTTCACAGACAGCCGTTTAATGCCTGCTGCGATCAGATTTTTCCTTCCGATGAAGTTCTGCCAGTGTCAGAAGATTTCAGACACTTTCCTGCAGTGTAACAACAGCTGCGATAAGCGTCAATTCAAGAACCAATAGAAGCACCGAATTTGATTCAAATGACCGCTGGGAAATGTTAAAACGGAATTGTTAATGTTTTTTTCCTCCTGGTTTTATTATTGAGGCGTGCTGTGTGCAAAGTTGCCACTACAGTTTGTTTACATTTACTGTGAGGAATCATTTCCGAACGCAGGATAGTGAAAATGTCACGGGTGGATGACGTCAGGCTCCGGAGGCATTTTCTTTCGTGTTTGGCACATCTTCATTGTTGTTCAGTTTGACTTTATGACAGCTGAGATCTTACAGTGTGATATGTAAGCCATGTTCGTGCAGTCTGACATGCCACAATCGTTCAGGATTTATATTAAAAAAATAATAATAAATAAATGAATACATCGCACAGTGTGAGCCAGCCTTTAGATCAACATTTTTAAGACCAACTAAAGAAAATGTATGAAAAAAAACAAAAACAACAACAAATCGAAAGGAACCATACAGCAATGTGTTGAGAACTATGTACAGCAGTTAACTTTTAGTGTGGGTCGAAACCTTTCATCAAAGTGGGCCAAAAATTATAAATCACCCGTTCTTGCCCTAGGACAATTTTTGGGGAATAAAATTCCCTTCAAAATAATAAATCTCTTCAAATGTTGATTATTGTGTAATGTCTAGGGAATTGGATTTATAGCAGTATTTCAAAGTAAAAAATAATACAAACAAAATGATCTGACTTACTTTAAATTAATTTTATATAAGGTATATTAAGGCTTGAATACCTCTGATTCTACTATATATATGTATATAATAGGCTATACTAGGATGACGTCCTGAACGAAGCATTAATACAGCTCATTGTTAAGCACGCTGAACACTGATATCACCAATGATGATGGTGATGATCCACACTGAGGAAATGATGCTTGAACTTCACTTTAAAATTAAACACGAGGAAACAATTCCTTACAAAAACTAATGCCATCATCAGATTTTTTTTATGATATCCATTGTTTTCATTTATCATATGAATTTAAGGCTTGCTACTCTGATGTTAGAACATTAAGGCCATAATTTACTGAAAAGCAATTCAAAACTTTAATGAAGGCATTCAGAAACCATGTTCTTTTACTGTCCAAAAACGAGTCAGTTTTTGAAAATGTGGAAACCATGATGTAATTTTGGTTGATTCATTTGAATTAAAAATCATCTGCAACATTATAAACACCTTTACTTTCACTATTGATATATTTAATGCTTAATATGGATTTTTAAAGTTAAAATCCTACTAACTCCAAACTTATAAACGCTAGTATGTTTTGTGATATATGATAGTTTGTTACCATCAAAAAGCAACACACGAGTACGTACTTTTCCATCATTGAAGGTGTAGACTGTTCTCGGGGATGGTGAGTGGGTGGAGCTTGTGTTTGCTTCCTCCTGACACGCTTCCTGTGGTTCACTGATGGGCTCCACAACCTCTGGTTTGATTGTCTGTGTGCCATTGTCATGCATCGGCTCTGCATACAGCAAAGCAAAACATCAGTAAAGCACAATTTAACAAGAGAAAGATGAGTGCAATCCTGAGAAAGAGTTGAAGACAGACGGCCGCTGCTCTCTAATGACAGTGTTTTGAATGCAGTCCAGTACGGGCTGCAGTAAGTCCTGGCCCACTCCCACTGGAGCGCTGCCTGAAACATGGCTCTCCCGTGCCTTTAAGACAACCGGGTCATTTTAGCTCGGTAAGCTGGCTTGGTGGCAGGCCGCACTAAGCTCTAATGTATCTGTTGAGATTTAATATCGGTCAGTGCACTGCACGTCTGACCCTAAAGGACCCTGGCCGGTCTAATCTTCAGCCTGCTCCGCCAGCGCACTCTCTCACACAGCAGCTGGCCAGGACACTGGCCTGAGTGCTCTGGACACCCTGTCCTCTTTAAGCATATAGCCTGTACTATACTCTTATTTCGAGCGCCCATCAGTCCCTGCAGCTTAAGTGTTACGTAGGAAATGTACTGTTCGTGGTACAAATTATTATTAGGATTGTCAATTTAGCATACTAATTATGTGCAATTAGCTGTAGTGAAAACAGTAAACAGAACGACTGAAGAGAGTCTCTCTTGAACATTTCCTGAAATAGGCAAATAATTAAGAAACGGTATATGAGCCACAAAAGCATGTCCATGCAAAATGGGTTTCTGTGGACTGCAGCTGTTAGACAAGGAGCTCTAAGACAACTCCCAAATAATGTGATCCTTGTTTAAATATTTTTGTTTAAATATTTAGGTATCAATATAGTTTTTTTTAATATATATAGACACAACAAAATTGATCAGGTAAATGGGTCAAATTTTTTATGTGGTTATTAATTACATTTTACTATTTATAGTACAGTATAGGGCTGCACAATACAGAATTTCAGCATCGATATTGCAACGTTGAGTTGGTTTTATAGTTGAGCCGCACAAAAGCTGGGAATACATGAGATTTGTAGAGTCATCACGAAGTATAACCATAACTGAAGCCCCCCAAAATATAAAATAAAAAGGAGGGGGGGGGTGTTTTTACATGTGTTTTAAAGGCATTTCAAGGGAGTTTAAAACATTCGGGCACAAAAAAAGTATATCTGTAACTTTAATGAAGAATAATCTTACTGAATTTTTAATACAATGAAGACTAAACAGTGTTATTTTACATTTCATTATTCAATTTCTGTACGTGAAAACTTTTCTTTACAGATGGCGGTAGTCCAGATGAGAATTTCTTTAACAGAAATCAGCTAAAGCTAATAAATCGTCCACAAACGATCTCCAAACATGTTCATGTTGCCCTGACATTTGAGCCGCTTTGCTGATCTTTAAACTCCCACTACAATGAGCTGGTTTTGTCTCTTTCCAATGAGAGCGCGTTTCATTTACCAGTGAAAGAGGGTTTAGCAATGACATTATTCAACTTGAGAAAAGCATGTGGCAAAAGAAAAACCAAGTGGCAAATAGAGAAAAACGAATTTGTCAAATGCCTTTTTAAAAAGCTATTTAAATTGTGCATGTAAATGCATTTTAAATGATTTATAAATATAAGTTTTTATTGTTTGATTAATCAGCATTTTAAAACATGAATTAAATAAACATATTTTAAAATGTTTTACTTGTTTATACATTTTTTTAATATATAAATGCATTATTTTATTGCTTTATTAAATTACATTTAAAGTCACAATTTAAATATGTCTATTTATTTGTCCATTAATTGTGCATTTAAATTGTAATTTATTTATACACATTTTAATGCTTCGATTATTAAATTGATAATCTGATTCTTCATTTTACTTCTAACCGGCACTCCTGGTCCTCCATACTATATCTGGTGAAATTGATTCATAATCGCAATTTATAACTGCAGAGAAACAAAATATTGCAATGTCAGATTGTTCCAATATCGCGCAGCCCTAGTTCACTATATATTATTTGCTCATTTATTTATTCATTTGTGTACTTCCACAGTTTTTATTTTTTCCTAGTGAATTCTTATTCAAATTTGATTTAATCAATGTTCTTCCTTGTTCTTAACATCTTACTTATTTAGATTTTTTTAATGTATACATTTTAAATGTATTACAATCCAATTGTTTTAAACCAGTTTGTTTATTTTTTTTCTTAATTTAAATGTTTAACTCATAAAAAAGTCACTGTTTGAGTTTTACTTTGTAATGTTCTTAAAATAATGGGGTTTATGCACAGATTTTTAATTTTCAGTCAGCCAGCGCATTCGCTTCCAATGAACTGTCTTTCCATTACAAAATTGCCACGTTTAAGATCTGATTTCTTTATAAATCAATGATCTTTCCTGCATGATAGATATATGATATAAAGTGGGCCTCTGACCGGACAAGAAACACTGCATTAAATTTCATTTTACCATGCCATGTCTTTAAAATATGAAAATGTATTTTATTCCAGTATTTTCAATGGAATTTCTGCACTAGCCTGCTTCTAATGATGGTGCTAGCGTTTACACAGTCTGGTCTTAAATTGTGTTTAGCGCTTGAACAACTAAATAAATGCTTAAGTCTACTTAACTGATTGTATTTTAATTACATTGCGACATCGATACTGTAAAAGGAACCATATGAAATTAAAAATAATCACTTGAACCTTTCACCAGAAGTTTATCGATGGCTGAAAATCACTAGCCGTGCATAGAGCCCATTGTTACATTTTTATGTAGTTTGTTTGAAACCCAAACTCTCCATTAGAGACATCCTGCAGGTTGAAAACCATTGACTTCTACAATATAATACAGTACTACACTGACTTTAAATACAGATTTTGTAAAGTCAGTCAGAGCAATCCCCTCTGTTTGTGCAATTTTCCCAGCATAATATTGATGCGTGTAATTAATTTGATGAGTTAATAACATAATTACATGACATTAATTACTCGATACGCTGAATATTAATTAAGTACTTGATATGCTAAATGATAATCAGATTCATGGGTTTGATGGGGGGTGGGGTTATAGATACTTATAGCTTTTAATTTAGATTGGAAGAGCCAAGTTTGAACCCCCGTACGATCAAAGAGGGTGAGTGTTAAGGACAAATCAAAATCAGGCTTATTTTTTCCAGATATGCATGATAATACTTAAAGAAAAACAAAAAACACTGAAACTCATTTAAATTTAGCTGCAAATATGGATGCAGGTTAAGGGGCACTACTGTGAAGCAGAAGCTAAATCAGAGTCTTTATTTCTAAAATGATTCCAACTTTCGCTAATATTTCTAGGAACTATGAAAGTCTATTATGAAAACCCCTAGTAAGTACGATTCATGCAAATCTCACCACTTCCGAGCCTCATGAGCAGGACATCCTGCAGGCGTCGATTGAAATCACGCAGCTCCTTGACTTCGGTCAGCAGACTGCCGTACTCTTTCAGCTTCTTGGCCTGCTGCAGCAGCTGTCTGCGTGTGCGCTCCAGTTCCTGCTGCAGACGTCTCATTTCCTCTTCCTGCTGCCTGTAGCTGTGCACCAGCTCTTCATACAGGACGCGAGGAACAACGGCCTCATCTTGCTCTTCCTCTTCCTCTGTTGTGAGTCTGTCCAGGTCCTCTCCCTCTGTGCATGAATTGACTGCGTTCCTCTCCAGTCGAGCCACAACTGCAGCCAGGCTCTTTGAGGAGTTTGAAGTGGCCCGCTGATGCTCCTGTGACTGGACCTGCACCACAACATTCAGCTTGTTGACCAGTGCAAATATCACACAACGTACATGTCAAGAATTGTTTACTCTTTGTTTTGAACATTTGGAGTTTTCCTTTAGAGTTAAGTTGCAACTCCTAACATACACCCAACAAAGATATTCTAGTACACAAAATACAGTAATGAAAAATAACCTGTGCCCTGAAAAAAAAGAGCTGCTGGACACAGCGCATGTGTGGAACCTGATTTGAAACATCTAGTTATATATGCAGTTGAAAACAAAAATATTATTAGCCCAAGTGATTTTTTTAACATGGCAATACATTTTTTCCTATCATGTTTTTCTATCATGTTTTTATTCTTGAGAATTTTTCATAAATGACAAACACATTTGCACAAGGGGAGAACATGAAAACTCGACACAGAAATACCAACTGACCCAGCTGAGACTCTAACCAGTGACATTCTTGCTGTGAGGCGATTGTGCTACCCACTGCGCCACCGTGACTCCTTAAATGACATAAACACTAATGCTGTTTTTTTTTAAGGGGAGGAGCTAATTAATGTCTCACCCTTTGCGTATATTTCAGTTGAAATTATGGCAAAGACTGAATAAAATGCACATTTCAGAACACTTCAAAGGACCTTTAAAGAAAGACTCTTCTCTCTACTAAACAAAACAATGGAATGGAAATTTATTTAAATGGTTAAAATTTAATAAGATGCGTCCAACAGTATACATTAAACCAAAACAATGTTAATTCTTAAATCTTAAGACTTATGGTCAGTGCTTTCAGTGCTTTTAATTTCGTCAAAAAATTTAAAGAATGTTGTTTTGATGCTCCTTGATATATCATTGAGCTGTATTCCGGCATAGGGGCCTGATAATTCAAATGGAAGTGAAATATGAGTGAACTTAATCATTCTTTCCTCTTTACTAGATACAGCAGAAAATAAACATTAATGAGACATTACAATGAGATCTCACATCTCAAATAATCAAATGAACCAGTGTTTTAACCATGGAAAAGCATTGATAAAACAGCTTGAAAACAGTACATCACATAGCTTCACGTTTACCTCAGGTGTGTCAACACGTCAGGTGTGTCTACAGCTTGTAAGTTTTGTACAGAAATCAACCCTAAAGAAGAGCATTTCTTGAAATATTTGCACTATATTACACTTAAAATTAATTAAATATCACGTAAACTATTAGTGATGTCTTAATGTACACTTAAGCAAATCTGATTTGAAAACAATTAAAGAAAGCCACAAAGTAAATTATTATATTTTTTCAAGTAACTTAGAATTAAGTTACATAGACTGAATTGAATTTTTGATTTAGACGTCAAATTAATGTAGATTTGAAATTACATTTTTTACTATTCTAAAAGCTAAAATAGGCGTCACGGTGGCACAGTGGGTAGCACGATCGCCTCACAGCAAGAACGTCTCTGGTTTGAGCCTCGGCTGGGTCAGTTGGCATTTCTGTGTGGAGTTTGCATGTTCTCCCCGTGGTTGCGTGGGTTTCCTCCGGGTGCTCCGGTTTGCCCCACAAGTCCAAAGACACGTGCTATAGGTGAATTGGGTGAGCTAAATTGTCCGTAGTGTATGTGTGTGAATGAGTGTGTATGGATGTTTCCCAGTAATGAGTTGCAGCTAGAAGGGCATCTGCTGCATAAAACATATGCTGGATAAGTTGGTAGTTTATTCCGTTGTGGCGACCCCAGATTAATAAAGGGAGTAAGCCAAAAAGAAAATGAATAAAAAAAAACTAAAATCAAACAGCAAATAAATGTAATAGTTTGGGCTCAGTTTTAATTCTAGCCTTTAACATTACAGAGTAATGTGAAAGTAACAGGGCACCCTATAGATCAACAGTTTTTACAGATTTTTTTTATCCGTATAACAGATTTATGTTTTTTTTTTAAACAGAACTTCCAGTCTACAAAGAGCATTTATTGCAAATGAATACTGTGATATCCCAATGATGAATGCACGGACACATGACTCTCCACATAACTTTATCAAAAAGCCAGTAGCTCAAAGAGTAGGGCACGGAAATGAGTTTGATTCACATGGAATGCATGAACTAAAAAAAAAAATGCAAGGCAGTTTAAGAAAAGAAAACTCTTGAATGGTGCAATTATCTATACTGGACCCAAAAAGCCAACTTAAAAAGCTAACTAAAGGCACAAAATGACTTTTTTGTGGCAAACAGTGAAAAATAATGATGCTAGTTTAACCAAAATAAACATGCATCTTTGTTATTTTTAATATAGGATCAGAAACTTAACATTTTTAGCAAACTAGATTATAAATGCCAAGGAATTTCCCTAACTAAAACTGTCAAACCATGATAACGAAGTTTGCCTTCTTTATAATATGTAATGAGGTCATGTTTAGATCAAATATGTTCCTTCCTGCTATGTATTTTTATAGAGCAAAGTTTACCAGAAGTAACCTCTATTACACAAAATGCTACTTGTATGCTTGCATTCACATGGGTATGAATCTATGAGCACAACATCTGACGATACTTCCTTTTCAGAGCACAGTTGCAAGAAAACTCTGCAGAAAGGTCAACCTTGAGTAGCTAGCAATTCAACAGAACCAATAAACAAACAATATACTATATATTACATATTCTCAAGCTACTTTCAAATTATTAATATGATACCACTGATACCAAAGCTAAACTGATATACATTCTATGGAAATAAACACTTATTAAACACCAAGCTCAGACTAAGTAGTAATAAAGGTGTGAATCAAAAGAACACACACAAATAAAAACTTGCTCATAAACTTTACGGATTTCACATGTAAGAAGCCTCAAACCTAAAAATACACAACAACGCTTGGCCTTTCTAGTATCTTACTAAAACTGTAGGATTAAACAAAACAGGCTTTAAATGCCAGGACAAATTCCATAAGAACCAAAACATGTTCTAGTATTTTTTTTTTCTTGTTTTGTTTGCAGAATATAAAGTACACTCTTAATATCAGTAGAAAATCCCTGTTGAGCCATTCCTTATCTGCCCACATGTTCGCCATCTACAAATCCAGGAAGCTTTCAAACGTCTTATGGGTCCTCCAAATCTCAAAAACCCTTCTTAAAAAACGGGTATACAGACCTTTTTATGTCTAAGGGGCATTCTCTCCTCGCCAAAGTGATTCTCCACTGTGTTCCTGTTCGACATCTTGGGTATTTTCATCTTCTTTTGCATAATACTGTGCTCAAATTCCTCAATGCTTTCTAAAATAAAAAAGAGAAGAAATGCGTCAGTGGTGCAAATCATACTTCAACTCTGCTCAGAAATGATGATGCGCTTAAAACAAGGACAAAACAGCAAGAGAAACATTTTACGAGTCTGGTGGAGAAGTTTCCCAGTAACCTTGTAATGACACAGATGACTAGCTATTGTTGCAATAAACTATTAATGGAGCGTTTAACTTTGCAAAGCGACGTTGACGGTGCAGCATCAATATGCTTTTGACAGGCGGGGTCGTCACAGCTGTCAGCATCTGATGCAGTGTCAAGCCGCCAAGGCCGCTTGGAGAAGACGGACCATATAAATGTGCCTATCTAACCCCTTATCATGCCAAGTGGAAAATGCCCTCAGTCATCATTCTAAGATCTCCAGTGTTAACAATGCATTAAAAGTTTTACATTGGCCAGGTGTGGCACATGAGCCTCAAGGTCGGGCGCAACAGATTGCAGACTACTTAAGTTCATGCAAACTGATTTAAAAGCTGTACTGAACTCCAGACTTCTGTCCCTAACGAGATCAGGGTTGTAAGAGCAGGTTAAGCCACACATGTAGATTAGTAATGTATCTAAACGGTCTTGATTGAAGAGTGGCAGCAGTGAAAGTGGCCAGAGTTTTTTTTTTTTCTTCTTCCCCCAACTTAAGGAGGAAGTGTCACATGATAACAGATCTGCCACCAGCTTTGATTTACTTAAATACTTAAAGCAAAATATGCTGGTTATAATTTTACAGTACAACATGCTGACGTAGGGTTTCAAGCAAAATGAAGGGCGTAAAAATAAAAGCGACTGAAAATAAGCCTTATCTCGCTAGCTAATGTGATGAGAGTCACCTAGCTGCTCAATACAAACACAAATAACACTAAAATATAGAACTTTCAGATTATCACATATACTTCTCTGTAATGTTAACAGCTTAGACATACTGTCAGGGGTGTTATTTGATGCATTTAGTTGTTATTTAGCTCCTGTGCGCTGCCGACAAACGAAGGAAGCGTTAGCAGCAAGCTAACAACCGCTTAGCATGTTCAGCCTCTTCCTCTGCTTTTAAAACCCTCTTATTTTCGTTTCTACTTGTCATTGCTTATTCGACACGCATTGTCGTTAGTCTACAATCAGACTGTCGTGCTTGTCAAAAGTAAATATTGACAAGTTTACCTATAACAACCTCCGCAAACACGGAAAGCTAAAACACAAATTTGACACATTCTCCGTCTATACCTATTGACCATATCAAAACATATCGTGACATCTTCTCATAACGCATGTTCGTGTGGCTCACGTGAAATTTAAATGACATTCTACGTGATAACTTTTCATGCCATGCCATAATCATGATGCTTTACAAATTGTTGTGCACAGGAAAAAAAACTGAGGTTTACATCAAAGTTGCATGACATTTCAGAGGATCCGTTAAGCATTAAACACAAGCGTAACGAATGATACAGTTATTTATGAAGGTTATCACTGTATATAATATGAAGAGAAGAGTAGAACTCACCTGCCAGGGCGAGGATGTGTGCTTTGGCAGGCTGGCCTGCGCCTCTCAGCACCACATACACCTTCTGATCATCAAAATCTCTTTTGTGCACAGGCTGGAAATCTTTCACGTCTGACACAGGTAACGCGTAGCACATATCGTCCTCCAAGAAACGCACGAACGCGTACATTATTTTTGCTCTTTGGTCCCTGCTCTTTGGGATAGGGCTTGACAGTTTCCCTCAAAAAGATTTTTAAAAACATATATAAACACAAAGAGGGGGGAGACAGTGGGGAGGCCTCTGCGATCGACTGCTTCTGTCTGGCTGGTGCGTCTCGGTTGAGGAAATGCAGAGCCTCGTCGCTTCAGACTGTACTAATCAAACCAGAAGTGATCAGAGGTTTGTTTGGGGGGTTCAGCTTGTCATGTGCTAGTTATTATAGGGTCAGAAGACATCAAAAGTCAACATCATGTTAAAATCAGAATAATATTAACCTAATATGTTAATAATCATCATTTTAATATTATCATAGTTAGGCATGGGTCGGTATAAGTTTCTGATGGTATGATAACCCTGGATAAAAATATAACGGTTTCAAGATTACTGCTCTAAAATTAGTTATTTTGAAATGTCTGGTAAAAAATAAAATAACAACAACACCCATTGAACACAACATATTTAATTTTAGGAAACATTTATAATATTTTAGGATGTAATATTATGTCTGGCAAAATAGGCCTAAATAAAAAAAAATCATTGACAAAACAGAAACAGAAACAACAGAAAATTATGAATTATGCTGCATAAAACATATGCTGGATAAGTTGGCGGTTCATTCCGCTGTGGCAATCCCACATTAATAAGGGGACTAGCCGAAAAGAAAATGAATGAATGAACATAATAAGGTTTCAAAACAAATGTACTAACTAGAGAATACTGAATGAGAGGTTTGATTCCCTTTGTGCTTTATTTTGAAATGGTGTTTTGTGGCATTAATAGCACAATATCAGCGACATCAGCACAATATTCAGTGTGTTCATGCAGATTATTATTTTTAAGAATTTTTCTTTTTAAAAAAAATAAAATAAATACATTTGAATTCTCTTCATGACAAGTGTATTTTACTGTACCACACCCTGTTGTATAATCCTTTCTTTGATTCTAGACTTTGTTAAAGCAGGATGCGCAAAACCAGTTTGAAATTGGCTTTCTTGTCTTTCAGCTTTCATCTGCTATAGCATAATGAGTCTGTATGTGTCACCAATTACTTCTAGGCCTGTGCTCTTCTCTGAACTGATCTTTAAATTCTACATTACATCTAATAATAATAATAATAATAATAATAATTCCTTACATTTATATAGCGCTTTTCTGGGCACTCAAAGCGCTTTACACAATGGGGGGATCTCCTCATCCACCACCAGTGTGCAGCATCCACCTGGATGACGCGACGGCAGCAGGATTGGTGGAGAGGAGACAGAGTGATGAAGCCAATTGTGACATGGGGATGATTAGGAGGCCATGAAGGAGAGGCCAGTGGGCAGATTTGGCCAGGATGCCGGGGTTAAACCCCTACTCTTTTACGAAGAACATCCTGGGATTTTTAATGACCACAGAGAGTCAGGACCTCGGTTTAACTCTCATCCGAAAGACGGCACTCACTGAGCAGTATAGAGTCCCCGTCACTATACTGGGGCATTAGGACCCACACAGACTGCAGGTTGGGCGCCCCCTGCTGGCCTCACTAACACCACTTCCGGCAGCAACCCAGCTTTCCCATGTGGTCTCCCATCCAGGTACTGACCGGGCGCAGCCCTGCTTAGCTTCAGTGGGCGACCATGTGAGAGTTGCAGAGAGCTAGCTGCCAGCAGAATCTAAAATCTAACATTTACGGTACAGTAATAATTACATTAACGCTTAACATACCCATACTATTGCACTAGAAAGACTTGTCTAAAGATTTTGGGGTTATTTGCTGTTGGTTTCTTTAAATGATTAATTGTTTAGGTATGAGATACCAAATATCAAATAATGAAAATTCTTTTTAAACAATGCACTGGTGCATTGTTTAATATATATATATTAGCCAGTGCATTGTTTAAAAAGAATTTTCATTATTTGATATTTGATATCTCATAAAAAACAACTCTGT
>CAIGQQ010035257.1:2817686-2835561 GCA_903798035.1 Danio albolineatus | reverse complement strand
ATAATATAATATAATATAATATAATATAATATAATATAATATAATAAGAGAATGGGAGATGGGACTCTGATTGGTTTAATGCATGTTATGCACAAAACACACCAATAACTCATTAAGAGAATAAGCACAACCCTGTTAGATCATGCGTTGGGACGCAAAACATATTTCTCCATCCTTAAAATATAGCGAAACTGGATTCGGACATACAGTACCCTTAATGCTTTTGACATTAAGGGCATCAGCCTTAGGCTTTACACCTAGAGAGGAAGATAAATAGAGCCCCATGACAATGACCATTAATGGTTTATTGCCAAATAAAAACATTTATTAAGTACCTTAAAAATCAAGTACATTTGTATTTTGTAAGTAAAATTGAAAAGTAGGACTTTCTACTTTTAAAAAGCTTTTATTTTTTTAATGCTTGATTTGAGTACTTCATTCAGCCTCGCTATAGACGACTTTAAGAAGGAATTGTGTGTTGGTCTGCCAGTGAGCACTCTCAATGGTCAGGGATCACAGAGGTTGCATTAATGAATATAAGAACTCATCCTGACGGACACAAACACACACAAGCGCTGCATATATAAGGCCACAAGGGGCTGAATGCGCCTCAGACCGGCTAGTTTAATATCAATCTGTGCTGAAAAATAACTCAATCTTTCTTTCAATTTTCTTTCCAACATCTCCTTCTTTCTTTTGTCCCTTTTTTGTGAGTGTATGTGTGCACGGTGCTGAGTCTGTGAGGGAGAGAAAGAGGCTTTTTTCTAGTAAATTGAATTACACAACATTTTGACTTTCAGGCAGGAGAAGGGCAGGGAAGTGCTATCAGCCGTCCCAGATAGCATTGATTAAGATCAATTCGGAGAGAGAGAGAGAGAGAGGGAGAGAGAGAGAGAGAGAGAGATAAAGAGAGAGAGACAAAGACTGGAAGGCTTCTGTCAGTCCACTAAGAATCAAACTTTCCTGACTGGCTGTGATCAGAGGAAGTGGCTGAGGAGGAGGACGGGGTTTTTAATTAGTGCTGTGGGCTCATCTCATCTTGATTTGTGACGCAGACAAAGTAATCCCTCAGCCCCCCGCGTGCAGACTGACCACTCCGTCACATCTCTAATGGTTCGATGTTATCTGTCTGTCTGTTCATCCATCAGTCGGCTCTGCGTTTGTCAGGTCTTTAAATTGCTCATTAGAATATTAAAGGTTTTGATGGTGGATTGATCTTCTATTGAGTTGTAACCAAACATCAGTTATTACTTAACTTCACGTTGTTTAGTTTATCACTTAAACTCATGTTTACTAGGTTTCAAATCAATTAATGTTAATTTATATAGCGTTTTTACAGTGTAGCTGTGTCAAAGCAGCTTAACATAGAAGTTCTAGTAGATTGAAACTGTGTCAGTCCAGTTTTCAGAGTTAAAGTTTAGTTTAGTTCAGTTCAGTTCAGTTCAGTCCAGTGTGGTCTAAATTTTCACTGATGAAAGTTCAAACACTGAAGAGCTAATACATTGATGCGCAGCTCCACAAGTCCCAAACCAAGCAAGCCAGTTGCAAAAAACAAAATGTCACCAATTGACGAAAGTGAAGGAAAAAAAACCTTGAGAGAAAGCAGACTCAGTTGGGGCACAATCATTTCTCCTTTGGCCAAACTTCAAGCTCTTTTACATGACGACTTAAAGGGATAGGTCAGCCAAAAATGAAATCTCTGTCATCATACAGTATATTCACTTGTTCGAAACCTATTTGAGTTTTTTTATTTCTTCTGTTGAACACAAAATAAGTAATTTAGAAGAATGCTGACTGATGGTAACCAGTGACTGCCTTAGTGATTTTTTTTCTTACTATGGAAGTCAATGGGTATTAACCAGATTTTTTCAAAATATCTTCTGAACAGAGGAAACTCCTTTAAAAAAGGTTTAAAACCACACGAGGGAGTGTAAATAATGAGGTAATATTCTTTTTTGTGTCTCTTTTTAAGGAATTGAAATGAAAAGGGCTAAAATTGTGGACCGAAACAGTAATGCTTTGTCAGTGCTATTCTGGTTGTGCATTTGGACTTTTCATTGTCTATGAAATGCACACAATGTTGATAAATTAAATCAGTTTGAGAAATCAGCTGTGCAAAATTAAAAGGCAGGGTTTAAGAAAGATTGCATAACATACACCCTTTATAAAATACAGAAAACATGGATTCCGGATTCCTAGAAAACTCTGTGGGGAAACAGTTAAAATGAGAATATGAAAAGTTTTTTCTTGTTATTTATTTTTATTAAAGGGCAATGAAGTGCATTAGGACTGAACAATATCATTTGAGCATCGATATCACATGTGCATCTCTAATAATCACATCGCAAGATTAGATTATTTATTAATGATTAAAAGATAAAACATTTTTAAAATTGTTTTTTTAGTATTACCATTTATAAACTGATGACCATGTTATTTTAGATTTGATTGTTCAATTTCTGTGCCTGAATATTGTTAGACTCCATGGAAAACCATAAAGCACTGTTTATTTATTTATTTATGCTTGTAATTTATTATAATTTAGGCAGATGCAGTGCATAGGAAAATACCTGATCCTTCCAGTCGATCTAAATTAATGAAATCTTTCCAAATAGAGCTATTTAAACCATCTGCTGAAATTTTATTCATATCATAATATATATTGTGCACAATGTCCTATTTTTCCAATATTGTGTGGCCCTAATGTGCATAAAATGCAAAATGCTCGATATTAACTATTCTATTAAAGCTCCTAATTTAAATAAATTTCAATCAATCAACATGGAAAACGGTGAACTAGGAATATACAGAACTTGATTTAAGTCATAATTCATACTACACAATTGTGTGTAGTAAACCTACACTTACTGCAACCTAGCAGACTTTGATTGCACAATAACAACAAAAGATTTGCTACCATAAGAATCCGTGATTATACAGTTAGTTGCATTTAACTATTTGCATAAACTGCACGCAAACAGTTGTTTTCCCCATGAATTAGTCATCAAACTGACATCACAACAACAAAGGCCACTCAACCCTGTGGCCAACGTGCATACATTTGCACAGGCTCTAATAGCATGAACAGGAACGAAACCCTGTGATTAAATCACAATGTCCATTATGAAACCCACAGGTCTGCTGTTTTGTATACACACTGGCCAAACGCGCATTTAAACAGCTCTCTGGTTAAGCGATCGGCAGCATTAACGCTCCTATGTTGCACAACTAAAGGCCTCTGCTTTCAAAAGCGTCTTTAGAGCGAGATGATAGTTTCAGCCGAATAAAACTCCACTTCCAAAACCCATTTTCATCTCACTCGCGCGGCCTCAGGGTCGATCCCTGCAAAACACAAACGGTGATTGGGGATCCTGTCAGATTCAACCACAGGATACAACCGTGTGCTGAGTTTGTCATAAGAAACGTGTGATTTTTGTCAGCAAACGGGCGATTCGAGGAAAAGATATCTTGACAGAGGAGCTGCTCCGAATCTCATTTAAAGGCAGCTCTGACACAGAACCGAAGGAGACAAAACCAGCTATTGATCCTGTCCCTGAAAGGCTGAGAGTCTTGTGTAAAAAGCACGATTGCGGTTGAAAAGGGAGGGATGGTGGATGGATAGCGGTAGAGATGTCCTTTGTGCAACAGAGAGGAAGGTTTCAAATCAGAGAGTGGCAGCTTGACGCTCTCACAATGGGGAGCCATGGGAAGGCAGGATCTGACACCCGTGCCCTTAGCAAAGGTTACTCCCTTTTCAAGTGGCCTCTCCAATACACTCCACACACACACACACACACACATACTGATACACTCCTCTGCGGTCATCGGGGAAATTTCTTCTAGTGCTGTTCAACGGGATGGAAGTTTAATGTCTCCGATTCATAGTCAAAATAATAAGTGACAGGCAGCTAAAACCCGTACCTCGCGGCAGGGTTGCTAAGGGAAACCACCGGGTGACTTGTAGCGGGATGTCGTTGTTGCCTGTCAGATAATCCCTAATATTTAACCCCAGCTCTCTGGACCGGCCTAAACTTTATTGTGTGCGACAGGCCCTCACGTCAAAGCGCAGGCCAGCGTGAAAGTGATGCGAGTCATTTATCTAAACCTAATCCAGTTTAACAGAGACAAGCTTAACATGCTTACGGTTTATTATGATGTCCTAAAATGCCCATTAGCTGCATGTTATAGTTAAAGCTCAAGGGGGGACAGGGTTTGGATGGAGCGTCTCAGTCTTGACATCTCATACAGTACACGCACAGTGGGGAGGGGAGTGAGCGGAGAAAACATCTCACTTCAAATTAATTAGGAAATGTTAATGCCAGAATCATTTCCTTGACGATCTGCCAGTACGTTACTACTGCACTAAAAAGGAATAATTCTGTCTTAAAAGTGCTGGATACCCTGCCTACAGAGATCGATGTTAAGGGAATACTTTATCGGCAAGATTCTATGGAAGCACTTTTAGTTGTTCTAAACATCTAAACTACTTGCTGAGGAAAATGGCGACGAATTATTTATGTTAGTGATAGACATATTTAACCTTCCTAACACATTATGTTAAGCTATAGTTCACCCCAAATATTAAAATCTGCTATCATTTACTCATCCTTCACAAGTTCCACTCCTTATAAAGTTTATACCTTCTGTTGAACCCAAAAGAAGATATTTTGAAGAATGCTGGTCACTGGCACCTATTGGCGTCATTTATTCATTCATTTTCCTTCGGCTTAGTCTTTATTTCAGAGGCTGCCACAACGGAATGTAACGCCAACTCTTCTAGCACGTTTAACACAGCGGATGCCCTTCCAGCCGCAACCCAGAACTGGAAAACACTCATACATACTCATTCCAATTTAGTTTAACCAATTCACCTATAGCACATGTCTTTTGGATTGAGGGGGAAAGCAGAACACCCAGAGGAAACCAATGGCCTCCTGGCCCAGCCGGGACTCAAACCAGCGACCTTCTTGCTGTGAGGCAACAGTGCTAACTACTGAGCCACCCCATTGACATCAATACAGTTTTTTTCTTACTCTGGAAGGCGATGAGTATTAGCAACCAGCATTCTTCAAAATATCTTCTCTTATATTCAACAAAGACAGAATCTTACAAAGGTTTAAAATAACATCAACTAGAGTAAATTACGAGATAATTTACAGGGACAGTTCATCCCAAAATTAAAATTCAATTGTTCCAAACCTGTTTAAGTTATATACATTACATATCAGAATGTTGGAGAAAACATCCACTGACCTCCATAAGATTTTATTTGTTCCTACTGTGGAGGTCAATGGCTGCTTTTCCCAGCATTCTTCAAAATATCTTGTTTTAGGTTCGCATCACATACTTATGCACTATTCTATGTGACTTTGTAGAATAAATAGTATAGTAGTGCATTCACACTGAAAAGAGCACTTGAAATACCCGGATGATGCGCTTATTCAACTGTTAAAAAGAAGTGTGGAATGTTGAGCACTTCACACACTCAACGACCGCAGCTTTGCTCACGTAGCAGAAGGTGTGGAGCTTTCAGGCATTGATGTTGGATTACTTCATTTATTTTAAATTGTGAAAGCAAAAATGTCCGATGAGAGTGATTATACCGCCTACTGACGGCAAATTCATGGCAGATATTATTTGGTAGTTTGGTCATTGATTTCACTAATTTGGCAACCTTCAAACCTCATCAGGTTTGAAATTCTGCTTAGTAAAAAAACCTATTAGTGTTCCATTTGGGACGACACTACATACATTTACTATGCTGTTGAGCAGGGGTGCCGCTAAGGGGGGGAAAGTTAGGACGATTCTAAGGGCCAATGCACTCTAGGGGCCCACAGAGATCTGCTTTATAATTAATAACAGTACAATAATGTAATATAAACCATGAATGTATCTCTAAATTACAAGTAAAATTTATTAGAAATAAAAATTTAAAATACGGCTTAAACAGTATCTGCCCCTCGTGTCTGTCACTGTCAAATTGCACTGTCTTTAATTACCCGGATGATGCACTCAACATCATTTATGGGTCTCGGCTTATTTATGGGTCTCATTGTAATATAATTTTGTGTCTTATTGATTTTTGTCACTGTTCCAGTGTATTGCACATTGTATGAGACACTATTGCAGTACAGTTATTTAAATAGTTACACATTGGTGTTTTATGGGTTTAGAAATGTACAATTTTCAGTAAATATTTGATTACTGTTACATTTGAACAATAAATCATCTGCTAGCGACAGTCATGGCCGTTCTCTTACTAAATACTGATAAGTAGTCGACAAAATCAATAATAAAATGCACAGGTCAGTAAAACTACATTGCAGACAAAGATTGGATTGCTAGCTTGGTAGTAGGGGGCCCATCCTCAAATTTTTTCATGGGGCCCAAAAATGCAAGCGGCACCCCTGCTGTTGAGTGTGTAAGAGCACAGTGCATAAACGCATAGTGTATAGAGTGCCATTTGGGACACAGCTTTTGTGTTAAGAACATTTAGATTTTTGGGTGAACTATCCCTTTAATAAACATTTTTTCACATTTGTTTTTAGTGATTGTGTAAAATCTGCTACTAGTGACCATTCCACAACACACCAACATCTCAACTGAACAAAAAACCTGAACAGCAGAATTGCTCTGAAGGACCCACAGACTTGGCATTTTCAGCTGGCTGAAACACAGTATTCATCGCATTTTTCTACAGAACCTGCCTTTCTTATGCAGCGTTTTCAGCTGGCTAAAATGCTTCGGTGGGCACGCAGCCTTCATCTCTCCCCGTTCTACAGAACCCACCTTCCATATGTAGCACCCGATCTCTGAAAACAAAGAAAATGAGCTAGATTAATGCGGCAAGAAAACAATATTCCAGTTCTTTCACAGGCGAGTGTGATAAATAGCGAGTGACCATGTGAAAACAAGCGAGAACAAAAGAAGCAGGAAAGCCCACCTGTCCCCTAGACCAGGTGCCTGCTCTCGACATGACCCACAGCTCCCCCAGAATTCATTGCGTGAGCGTCTTGTCAGACCATCTCGATCGGCATTCCACATTGCGTGAATCCCTCCAGACTCAGTCCGGGCTGAGGCCTAATGAAAAGCAGACCACCGTCCTTTTCAATTCCTCGGGCCCAGCCAGACCGCCACTAAAAGCAATCGACTGACTGAATGGAGTCACTATATCACAATATGCACCTTACGGCGTGCCAGAGACACCGCGTCCTCCGGGAGAGAGCGCCGTGTCTGCATTCATCTCTCTTTCTCTCTCAAGAGTTTAACGGTGGAGATTGCAGATGGGGGGGTGGGAGACGACAAGAGGGAAGAATGAAGCTGTGGGATTGTGGGCCGCCTCACATGTGTCTTTTGTCCAGCTCGCTAAAAAGAAGAAGAGAAGAAAGCTGCTTTGGGGAATGAAAAGAGAAGGATGGAAGGAGAAAAAAAACGTATGGACAAAAGGAGGTGTGTGGGCACTGAAAGATGTGTTTGAGTTTGTGCGTGTGGATTTGTGTCTGCTCTCGTGCGTTCGTGGGAGGAACTGTTGCGCATGGTTAGCGGCGTGTGTATATCTGTGAGTATCTGAAGCGCGGAGCTGGAGGTGTGTGTTATCAGCACTCTGCAGTCGCTGTGTGAGGCGGGTAGGGTTGGGACAAGGGCAGGAACTGGAAGGGCAGGACTGGCGGAGTGTGTCCAGGGAGGGCGGCTCCAGATCCAGGGATACTTCACTTCAGTACACACACACACACACACACACACACACAGGCTCACTCCTTGCTACTAACCTCTGGAGCCCTGACACACTCAAACCCAAACACACACACATCTAAAACTCACTCTCAAATAGAAGACGATGATCTTCCCTCACGGTCATGAGCTGTTTTATAATGTTGCAGAGCCTTTCACTGTCCACTGGTTTTACACGAGGTTACAAACAAAACAGGAGCCCTATAAACTTGTCGTTAGCATGCTACAAATCTGCACACGTGTGTAATGCATGACAGAACTTTAAAGGGTAGTATTTATTACTGTTTATTCACCCTTATGTTGTCACCTTCCATTATTACTTGACTTATTTAAACTGTGATGATAAGCAGATCGACTTAGCTTATGTTTTACACTTAAAGATATTTACTAAGCATAGATACTTACAATAAGTAATATGCTAATATTGGGTAATCTTAAACATTACCATACAAAAACCCAAAGTTGAACACTATACAGTAGTATATATATATATGGATTAGATTAGCAATCAGATGAAATGTGTAATTTATTCATTTATTTATTTTCTTTTCGGCTTAGTCCCTTTATTAATCTGGGGTCGCCACAGCGGAATAAACCGCCAACTTATCCAGCACATGTTTTACGCAGCGGATGCCCTTCCAGCCGCAACCCATAACTGGGAAACCACCTATACCACATGTCTTTGGACTGTGGGGGAAACCGGAGCACCCGGAGGAAACCCACGCGACCATGAGGAGAACATGCAAACTCCACACAGAAATGCCAACTGACCCAGGTGAGGCTTGAACCAGTGACCTTCTTGCTTTGAGGCGATCGTGCTACCCACTTTGCCACTGTGTCGCCCTGAAATGTGTAATTACAATACTTGATCAAATACATATATATTACACAACTTTGACCACCAGACTTAATGAAATAAAACATATTGTGCTATTGGCTAGATGCCATTAAATCACGTGACACATTTTGTTGGATCCAGTGTGTCCATTGTGAACTGAAAAATGAAGGAAAAAAGAGCTATTAAATATACTATTAAAAAAAATAATGATATATTTTATCAAGTATATGCATGTGTTTATTTATATATTCATAATAAAGTATACACAGTACACACACAAATATTATGTTAAACTTTTATTTTGGATGTGATTAATCACTGTTAATTTTTTGACAGCCCTAAAAAAAAATAATGAATAAACTTCTGAATCTTCTTGCTAGTTTGAGAATGACATTAGTTTCTATTGACAAAACTTTAAGCAACCAAATATTAATTATTAGTTGTTAATTTTCCTTGTCAGCTAAAGAGCTCGAGCCATCAACTTCAGTTGGGCTGTGTGACAATAGTGAAGGTCTATTTCATGTTTATGACAAATTGTTTAAAAAAAACATGGATGAATGAGAGAGTAAAGGAATAAACACTGAACAAGAAACTCAAAGCGGCAACGATAATCATCAAATACACAAACATAGAAGGTGGTCTAAGCTCAGTTGCACTAAAACTGTAACCTCTATATGCATTTTAACTGGTGACACTGAATAAGATTAGTAAAACACATGTAGGTGATCACAGCCTGATGACTTCTTTGGAAGACAACAAATATACATATATACACACTACACAACAAATCACAAAAAATACATATTGCAAATTATTTGAATTTACTCACTGAATTGCCTTCGCCTTTATCAGGGCTCGCCACGGTGGGAAGAACTGCTTAAATGCAATTAACTAAATGCAAATATTATATTGTAGTATACAGTGTTGCTGTATATTACAGCAATGTTTTGATAATGAGTAAATCTTTTTATGGGAGTTTAACATTATCTGTTTTTTGACACGCACACACGCATGCACGCCCGCCCGCCGGCACGCACGCACGCACACACACACACACACACACACACACAGTCACACTCTAAGGCCAAAGCATAATCCACAGAGTATCCTTCAAAGCTAAATGTCATGGTTCTTTGTGGTCGGGGTCACACGTGTTATCACTGGTAATGTCAATAGTTCAGCCGATTTGTAGGTTGAATGGTGCTGATGGACAGCTGGCAGAAGACTGACAGTTATCAAACTGAATAAAGATCTATAAAACAGCACTATACTAGTTTACCAAATGTCTTAAAAAGCCAGTTGTAAACCTACTGAGTTTTGAAAATAATCAACAAAACAAATAGTCCATAAATTAACAAAATATACAGTAAAAAAAACTAATATTTGAATAAAAGATTTAATACATTTAAATAACTGTTCAAAGAAATTACATAAATTCATATTTTTGATTTTATGCCTGTGTTTTTTTTTTTTGCTTCTATTTTTAACTAAACATATTTGTTCCTTGACAGGAATAAAGCTGGCATAAAAATGTATGCATAGAAGGAGTATAAAACATGTCCTATTAGAAATAATATTGATCGGATAGAACTGTAACGCTATACTTTTAGTAATACATTTTAGAGCTTCTAGTAGGAATTACTTTTTACTATTGGCTAGTTTAGTATTAAACTAAAAAAATCCAACTTACAAATCATTAATTCAGTTTAAAACTAAGTTAGGTGGACATATTTTTGAGCTCAGAGTTAAATTTACTCATAAAAATGATTTAACTGCATGTTTGGAATTGTTTGTTTAATAAAAGTAAAAGATTCAGTTGAGGAGACTTTAAATTTTGATTTCTCCTTCTCTTTAAAAAATAAAAAGCTGAGTTGACTCAAAATTTTAAAGCAACCGGCTGCAAAGAAATTTGGAGTTTATTAGGCTTCAGTGTTTGAAGTTGTGCCAAATTATTCTGTAAAGTATATTTGACTTGAACCAGTCAACTTAAAACATTTATTTGGCCTTTATTAATCTGGGGTCCCCACAGCAGAATGAACCACCAACTTATCCAGCATATTTTTTACGCAGCGGATGCCCTTCCATCACTGGGAAACACCCATGCACAATCATTCACACACATACACTACGGACAATTTAGCTTACCTAATTCACCTGTACCACATGTTTTTGGACTTATGGGAGAAACTTGAGCACCCAGAGGAAACCCACGCGACCACAGGGAGAACATGCAAACTCCACACAGAAATGCCAACTGACCCAGCTGAGGCTCGAACCTGTGAGGCGATCGTGCTACCCACTACGCCACCGTGGCGCCAACCAGTGGCTAGTTTAGTATTATTATTAACTAGCCAAAGCTAACAATTCTGACTCTATTGGACAACTTCTACTTTAAACATTGTCCAATTACAGTTCCCATACACTTCCAATTACAGTTCTATAGAGTCAGCCTATTTACTATTCGATAGTTTAGTATTATTAATAAACTAGCCAAAAGTAACAAGCCTGACTTCTATGGGACTAGTTCTACTTTAAACCTTGTCCAATTACAGTTATCAAACCTCACCAAACATCCCGAATGTTCACCATTTAATTTAATGGGAACAGTCTTATCTATTCAACTTGAAGATAGCAAGCCCACACGAGAATGATCATTAGCTGCTAGTATAAGCTGGCTGTTTTAAGCAGCAGTGGAGAAAAAAAAAAAAAAACGCCACTGCTTTCCTGTAAAATATGTGCTGACAGAAATCCTGCACCTTGGCTTTCAGCTCAGACAAGTAAGAGTTGAGTCCATATTGATCCAAGACACCAACCCACCTGTACTATAATCTCCTTAACCATAGTTAGAGAGGAAAAACGGGCAGGAAAAAACTCTTCCCAATTCCCCTTTGTATAGCTGTTGGTTTGTGCAGGTCTAAAAATCGTGGAAGGAGGATGAAGAGAAACTCACATTTCTGATGCTGCCTTCAAGTCCTCAAGGGAAACCTCCTGCTTACAGAAAATCATTAAATCCACATGAAATGTGTCGTTTTAAACAAAAACACAGGAAGTGTTTTGAGCTTTAGTATAGCTTAATAAAATGCAAACAATGAATATTAAAATGGCAGATTGTAAAACAGTACTGGCAATCATAACTTGATTATGCATTCATTATTATGTTGATATCTCATATGAACACAGAAAACATATACTAGTTTCGTTTTCTATTGTCTACCAAACACACTATTGTCTTTCTGTTTTTTTTTATTCCTCTTTCCCACACCCTTTATTTTTGTCTCTTCCTCTTTCCTTATCTCTCTCTCTTCACCTCAGCTAAATATGATTCTCAAGCCATCTACAACAAATTAAGTTTCCCCTCAAACTGAATTTCAAGCTTGGCTGCTTTTGTAGGGTGAGTAACTCACTTTTCATTAATTCTTTTTCTTTTCTACACAAAAATGATGTACAGTATCACTCGTATTTCTCCATTCCCTGCTCGTTTTCCCCCTCTCAAACCAACCCTGGCCCTAAATTTGGTCCCCGCAATGGAAGGCAATTACCCTGTCAAAAAGGTGCATTTTTAAACTTATTAATATAAACTCCTTTTGAAAGATGCCTACTTTCCCCATTCTGTTCATACTCATCAGCTAGCTATAAGTAAAAACAACAATAATAGTATAATAGTAATATACTATATAATAGTATATCCAACAATAATAGTATAATAGTAATATACTATATAGTAGTATGTACAAAAATAACAGTAATAATAGTAGTCTTTTAAAGAAACTATCATTTGAACTGAGTGTTTATTTGCAACACAGACTCATTGGAAATTCCTTCAGTCTACATTTGTATTAAATCACAAAAATAGTTCAACATACAGTATGTCTGACAGCAGTTTCTAGGTAACATGAATGCTACAGTACAGAGCAATATAACGCTAACAACTTTTGCTCCTTTTCACACTAATGATATTCACAGGGACATATTATGGACGAATAAATGATCATTTTAATGCAATTCTTTGTATAACACCAAATAAATTCCATAAAACAACTTGACAACTTGTCTGATTTGTAATTAAATCTGTATCTCATATAAACAACTTTTCTGGTGTTGTCAATTTGCTCAGTAGTTCGCTTTGTACGGTACAAATGCAGATCGCTTCAAGTCCAGTGAATCATGCTTCCACAAAAGAAAAAAGCAATGCAAAATCAAGGTAAAACTATATGGCTGCAGCGCTCTCTTCTCTATTACGTCAAATGATATTACGTAAAAATACTTTTGATTAGGTTTAGCGAAGGGATTAAATCAGGGGATCACTGGTCAGTGATCTGGCTTCTTGTGGATGTGTACAAGAAGGACCCGTATTTGAAAATGTACTACAAAATGTACCCTTAGACATGTAATTCATATTCATAAAAAATTTAAACAGCAACCTCTAGTGGATTTTATCATTTGAAATGTGTAAGCAAAAGCATTTGGAGTAACTTATTTTATATTTTGCAAAAATGATTTTGATTTGAATATTTCTGAATTTAGTATTTTTGTTCTATTTTTTTTTTTTACTTTTCATAAAAAGTCAATGATAGAAAATTGATTCTCAGCTAAGTCAGCTAAGCTAAGTCCTATTCATGAGCATATATTTAGGGATTGGACAGGTGATTTTTACATCTTTTCAGTCATTGAAGAGATTAAAAATTATTAATAAGGACAATTACTTATAATTTATAAAGATAATACTTTTTTGATTGATTGGTTGCATTTGCTACCAACATAAAATAAAGGTTCTTTTTTGGATTTACTGGTACCTTGAAGGTCCTTTAGCATTCATAGAACCGTTTCATTGCACAAACCGTTATTTAAAATAAAAAAAGCTGTATATATTATTAAAATCTCCTTCTCAACAACACAAACATGGATCTTTGAAGAATCATTTACTGAAAAGTTCCTTGAAGAATTAAAACTTATATTTCTACTACACCGAAAACACTAGTTTAGGTTCTTTTTAAAAGAGCGATACACAGTACTCTTTTGGTTCTTGCAGTTCAAGATATATTCTCTTTTCTTCCCACCACCATAGCTGTTTTCTGCATTCTACCCCATCAGCCCTTTTGACCTGAATCTGAAAGTTGGAGGCCTTGTGAGATTTCAGGATGCAGGCTTTAAAAAGACGGTATACCGGGAAAGGGCAGAGCGGCCCCCGGCTCCGCTTAAACCGGACAGAGTTAAGTGACAGATATGAACCCACACTGGGAGATAACCCCATGTCAATAAATCCCCCTTCTCCTAACCAGATCCATCTGCCGACCTCTGCATAACAAACAGCTCGCAAAGCACTTGCAAAATATTGAAACAGAGTTAAGCCCTCAAGGTGTGAGCCATTTCAATTTCAAAAAATAAATATTATCTCTGACTAAGCAAACCTTGCATTACAATGAGGATCCTTTTTTACTGTTTCAGGAAGATGAAGGATGCCTCTCTGCAGACGAAAAGAAGTCACCGTACCTGGCGGTCACATTTCTGCCCTCTCCGTCCACGCCGGCTTGATAGGCCCCCCGTTTGCTTTTATCTTATTACGGCCTCAAGAAAACAATATTCCGCTGTACTATTGCAGTCGGCCCTCTTTCTGTCTTTTTCCATTTCCCGCTCTCTCTATTTCTCCACACTCCATCCTCTCTTTATTACGGTCCTCCATATCAGCTAGATGATTTCTCTGCTGCTGATATGGGAGTCTCAATATGCAATAAAGCAGCGGGATCGCCTACCGAAGGGCCCATTGGTCTCGATAAAAGGGCGGCTCGATAAAACGGGGTCACATCAAAGTCTTTATCTTCCATCTAATGTAAAATAACCACCCTGCAGTCAAGCTCGGGTCACGACTTATCCATGGCGTGATCCAGAGTCAGATTTGTTAAGCAGGAGCATTCACACTGTTAGGTGCGAATGGAAAAGACAGCTTTCATTTGACACCGGCGGAGAAAACGGTGACCCCTGGTGCTCCGAGAGACCCTCTGTCAAAGGTCAAACCCCGGCGGTGAAATGTTGTTAGGCTTATGGATGTTTACAACACACCAAACGGCTGTAGTGAGACAGTTAAAAACATCTCGCTTTCATCATCGGATGTGGAATGTTTGTTGTATTTCACACGTCTTGAAATATACCATGTTCTGGTACAAAATGTGATTTTATTTTTGGCCTTTTGCCACTCTTATTGGCAGTGATAGCATGGGAATTGTAGTACTGGAAAATGACAAGAGCAAGACTTGACAGTCCAGCCAAGGGAAACATAGTTGGAGTAGCATTTATTATTATTATTATCCACCTTAACATTCGCTTGGAAATATGTAAAACTCACTTAAGAAGATTTCAGAAAGCTCCAGTTAACTTCAGACATTGTCATGTGTTTAAAATCAAAGATGTCCAAACTAGGGTCTGCAGGCCAAAGTTGGTCCATGGTAACCTTTGATTTGGCCCACCATGCCATCTGAGAATTGTTTAGAGATTTTCATTTCAAATTTATTGTAATCTTATATTTGTTTGTTTTATTGGTAAACTACAAAAATCTATCTGAAATTAAATGTTTCAATGTAAATGGTGTTCATTTATCAGATTTAGTTCAAAATGTACGTACGATGAACAGAGGACAATGCAGAGTCGTATTAATGTGATTGTTTATGTTTTTATTGGAATAACTTCTAATTGAGAAATTTATACTGCATTAGGTAAGTAATGCTTTCTATTTCTAATGAATTAGGAAATTATCCATGGCAATTTTAATGTGAAATAGTTTGGTATATTTATCTTTGGCCCTTGGCTGTTAGTGATATTTAGTGATTGGCACTTCATATGAAAAAGTGGTTCATTCCGCTGTGGCGACCCCAGATTAATAAAAGGGCTAAGCCGAAAAGAAAATGTATGAATGAATGAATGTGCTAAAAAAAGGCTTACACACATTTTACCTTGACCCATATTGTTAGTTCTGTCATATGACTAATAGATGTACACTTACTTTTTTTTCTTGTCTATTAGGATTGGCTAAAGTAGGACAATCAGTCCTGCAATTCCAGTCCAATAAAATAATTGTAATTTTGCATCATAATGAACAATTTCAAGACATGTTTGGAAATTGTCCGAGAAGATGTGCAAAATCTTTACATGCAATCACCCAGAGACTGTTGAGACTGCATGTCACTGATGAGAAATCGCCAGATGGCCTTAAACAACCACTAAACGCACTACAGAATGTTACCTTTTCACACGCATTCACAAACTGCACGTAAACACATCAACCTTTCACAGCGTAATACTCACTACTCAATACTCTTGAGTACTTTTAAAAGCTTTTTACTCAGACTTTGAGTAATATTTACAACAGATATTCTACTTGCACTACATTTTCTTCCACCACTGCTGAATTATCAGGGAAACACCAACTACTCTGGCATATGTTTTATGCGGCCTTCCAGCAAACACTTCACTAAAAGAAAAACTATTAAATACAAAAGCTGAGAGAAAAAAATGATACCTGTGGTATTTCAGTACACCTGAGCACATCTGAAATGCGAAGCAGGCTCTAAACTAGATTTTCGCCGACAAAAAGAGAGACCAAAATTGACAAAACCTGACAAAAGAATCACTATCGGTTGTGTGAGACTGATGATAGGATTTACACCCACTGTTTGCGAGTCCTCAGATAATAGAGTCGGTGACAAATCAAGAGAGACTGGTCAGCTCTTGAGAGGACAATACCAGACAGCTGGTGGAGAGCTCTTCAAATGACTAAACCTTTTGGAACAAGCATTCGCAAAAGATTTGACAAGTAAACAGCAGCACAAATGAGAGAGAGAAAGAGAGATTGGCCGTGTGATGGAGGAGGACTCCATTTCTGCTTTGCAGTCCATAAACAAGCAGATTTCATGCGATTATCCATCACTGTTTCACAGCTCACGGATTCTGCCTCGTCTCCTTTCTCATCCTCCTCCCTTTTCTGTCTCTTCCTTCTCCGCCCTCCCTCCATCTCTCCGGTCCGACTTTGACCTTCTCTCTTCACGCAAGGCAGAACTGCTATTGATTAAATCTTGGCACGGGGTGTACAAACACGGAGATAAACCTGGGCGTAAAGTGAGAGATGGAGAGAAGCACGAGGGCCAGAGACGCGTCCGTCCAAGGAGCTTTCCATCCTTTATTCCCGCTAACAGGCTCCTGAACAAGATCCCCCACTGTTCGTCGGTCTGCAGGGGCTCCTGTGACCATTAGAACAACAAAAAAAATGACCTTCCTCCCCTCTTCAGATGCAATGCTCCGCTCCTCTCCTCCCTCGTTCTGTCCATCTCACAGCCGGCAACCCTTTCCCCATTTTTCAGACTTTTAAAAAGGCCTATGGAGTCATTCCGATCACACAGAGAACGATGAATGTGTATGGATGTGACGGCCACATGTTCTTCTGACACTCAGAGATCCAATTATTCTAGAGGATTCTGAAGTTATTCTTATAGGTTCTGTGGGAAGCATGAAGATATGGATTTAAATAGATGTGCTCATACAATAAGCTGAAAAATATTTTCTATACAGATGTTATAGACACAATATGTGTCGTATACTATTCTTCGTATAATTATTCTTAATTAATTATGTTAAACTTTTAGGTCAATAAATATATATTTTTAATTACTAATAAATGCCTTTTGTGGTGCTTAAAGGGATAGTTCACCCAAAACTGAATAAAATACTCAATATTTACTCACCCTTGTGTGTTTTCAAACCTTTTACGTATTTTTTTTTCCTGTTGAACACAAGGTAAGATATTTTGAAGAATGCTTAAAACCTGTAACCATTGACTTTCGTAAAAGAGGAAAACAAACACCATGGAAGTCAATGGTTTGAGTTTCTTTAAACTATCTTTGCTGTGTTTAACAGAGCAAGTAAATGATGACAGATTTTTTTTACGTAAACAAACATGAGGAAGATATTTTGAAGAATGCTAAAAACCTGTAACCATTGACTTTCATAAAAGAAAAAACAAATATCACATAAGTCAGTGGCTCTAGCTTTCCTTTAAAATATTGTGCTTAAAGTAAATGACGACAGATTATTTTTTTTACATGGAAAAACACGAGCAATATATTTTGAAGAATGCTGAAAACCTGTAACCATTGACTTTCATTAAAGGGAAAAAACTAACACAACGGAAGTCAGTGGTTTGAGATTTCTTTAAAATATATATTTTTTGTGTTTAAATGATGACAGATTTTATTTTTATTTTTATGTGAACAACCACAAGGAAGATATTTTGAAGAATGCTTAAAACCTGTGACCATTGAC
>CAIGQQ010035257.1:2806604-2817676 GCA_903798035.1 Danio albolineatus | reverse complement strand
ACAGTTTTTTATTTTTTTTACGTGAACAACCATAAAGAAGATATTTTGAAGAATGCTTAAAAACCTGTAACCACTGACTTTCATAAACGAAAAAAGCAAATACCATGGAAGTCAATGGTTCTAGCTTTCTTTAAAATCTTCTTTTGTGTTTCTATTAGAGTGAGTAATGATGACAGAATCATTATTTCTCTGTTTTTAAATGTGTTTTTAAGTGAACAATCCCTTTAAGAAATGCAACACAATACTTTTGAATGTAATGTGGATATCTATTTGCTTTGAGATCTGCTAAAGGAATGATTTATTTGAATGGTAAAGTCCTTAATATAATAGAGGTGAGACCTCTATTACATGGAAGACTATTTATAGAGGAAGACCTCTATTATAGGAAAGTGCTCTTCAAGAAATTCTGCATAAATCTCATAATCTGGATTTATGCTTTTAAGTTAGTGTTATATGAAGTCATCTAAAAATGCATAGATGAAAAGAGTGTCCAGTTTAACATTCAAGAAAGGCTGATAAGTGTAACTAGTAAACAAACAAACATACTAAGAATACAAAAATACTGGCTGATACTGTAAAACCAATACATGAATCTACACTACCTGACAAAAGTCTCATTGTTGATCTCAGTTGTAAGAGCAACAAATAATAACTTGACTTCTAGTTGATCATTTGGAAAAGTGGCATAGGGTAGATTTTTCCAATCTGTTGAACTGCATCCCAACAATCACAAATACTGCAGAAGACCTACTGGAACACGCATGGACCCAAGATTCTCACACAAATCAGTTAAGTTTGGTGAAGGAAAAATGATGATTTGGGGTTGCATTCAGTATGGGTGTGTGTGAGAGATCTGCAGAGTGGATGGCAACATCAACAGCCTGAGGTATCAAGACATTTGTGCTCCCCATTACATTACAAACCAAAGGAGAGGGCAAATTCTTCAGCAGCTCCTTCTCATACTTCAGCCTCCACATCAAAGTTCCTGACAGCAAAGAAGGTCAAGGTGCTCCAGGATTGGCCAGCCTAGTCACTAGACATCAACATTATTGAGCATGTCTGGGGTACGATGATGGAGGAGGCGTTGAAGATGAATGCAAAGAATCTTGATAAACTCTGGGGGTCATGCAGGAACGCTTTCTTTGCCATTCCAGATTACTTTATGAATAAGTTATTTGAGTCATTGCAGAGATCTATGGATGCAGTCCTTCAAGCTCATGGGCGTCAAACAAAATATCAATTCTCTTTTCACCACACCATGACTTATATATTTATAAGGATTTATGTATTAGATTGAAATGCTATAATCGATCTATTCGATAACCAAAAAAAACCCTATACAACATGAATTCAAATGCAAATGTTAAATGCAAAAATACATTCTTTTTGCAACTTGTAAATAAATTACATGATCCAAATTTGTAATAAACAAACACACAATGATGTGTTCAAATTCTATTTTTTTCAAGCGTTCAGTTGAAAAGATAAATCTCTGATGTTTGTATTCTCCACCTTTCATTGTAGTGCTCCACCATAAACAGCATCCTTTTATGATGGTGTCAAATAACAAAATATATTTTGTTATTTGTCAAATAACAAAAATGAAAGCAGCTTTCTGATAGGCCAGGAGAAATAATTCATCTCTGTCAACTAAACGTCTGTTTTACGGATTTATTAAGAGAATTTCATTTTGCCTCCAGGCGATTCTTGTACTTTTGGCTCTTACTGATGAAACATGAGAAATCTAGCACGGCTCAAGGGTGCAACTGTGAGACGGCCATTAAAGAGCCAGTAATCACACACACGCACACACCTTCCATTTGAGGAGCTGTTATTAAACTTACTACTGTAAGTACTAGCCACCGGTGACGGAAGATAAAAAAAAAAAAAAAAAAAAGTTGAAGTAAAAGTGCTTACCCTGCACCCTCTGCTGACTACATCTATAAACCTGTACTCCATCAAACCAGAGGCGGGACCCCATTTGCTTGGTTAATGTTCATCCTTCACAACCAGCCAGTCAACTCAACACACGTTAAAATGTTCAGTCAATCGGTTAGGGCAGGGATGCCAAAATCAAATTAAGTAAGTAAAACTATATAAAAATATTAGACGGGCAGAATCCCTGTCTTAATGAGTATTTCATTCATTCGTTCAAAACAGCCAATTAATTTAGAAAGCGAAGCAAGTGACCGTCTTGATGAATGAATCATTGAATCATTAACTTGAATGATTTGCTTTAAATAGATTAATAAAGGAACAAAACACTTAATTTAGCTTGCAACTATTTTTGATTGTGGAACTCCAAATGCTTTTCTTAACTGTTGTATAAAATCAGTTCCTTTGAAATCATGCTTATAAAATGTGAGAATCTGCACTCGTGATATTTAACTACATCAGTGTTCCCTAATCCTGTTCCTGGAGGCACAACAACAGTACATATTTTGGCTGTCTCCCATATCTGACCTATTAACTTTAGGTTTTGGAGTCTCTTCTTATGTTCCCATGAGTTGATTCAGGTGCGTTTGATTAGGAACAGGTTGAAAATGTGTACTGTTGGTGTGCCTTTAGGAACAGCGTTGGGAAGCACTATTTCACAAAACCTATAAGATCACAATAGTCTTCATCCTGCTTGCATACTGTGCACATCAGTAAAACAACAGTTTTAGTATTATAGCTTACATCATTATATAAGGTATTTTTTACATATCCAATAACTGACAATAGTCTTTTAAATCTATAATCTAAAATGATGTTATTTGTACAGTATTTCAGTGCATTTGAATTAAAGAAGCATAAGGCAAAAAAAATGACACTACATTTCTGAATCCCAGGGCCCTATCACCGGTGCATTAAGGCGCAAGACGCATATGCCGCAATTTGTTGCAATTTTCAGACCAGCGCAACAGTAATTTTTACGTTTTGTGCCATGTTGTTTAAACAGTAAATCCATTTGCGCCACTTTGTGGACTCATGGGTGTGCCGGCATAAAAAGGAAGTGTGTTAAGGTGCATTGTTGGTCCGTTACTATTTTGAGAAACTGAAATACACCGTGCCATTGACCAACTAAAATCTGGTCTAAAGTCCAGCACAGAGCGTGTTAGTTATGCACCTATGCAAGTCCAAATGCTTACACATTGCCTAATACACACAGGATGTACAGCAATACACAAATATCTTTACATATGAAAAAAAAAAAACCCTCTTTGCCAGCATCAGGACGTGAATGCACTGGGTCGCTGTTTTTGCACATTTCAGTGTTTACGAATAGATTACATATAAAAAAACAACAAAACATGAGTAATCTTGACAAACTATATATCAAGCTTATAAAGAATGTATTTGATATGGAGTGAATATCACCGTAATAGCAAGACACACATGCATTCATTGCTGTGCATCACGGTTTATTTTGAAACGTAAGTCCTCAGAACATCTCACTGAACACATTTAGTCCACTGACACAATAGTGTTGAATTATGCATGGTTATTAATTTGTTTATGTTACCAATTCATCCAGAGACCTATAGGAAGATTGTAGGATTGAAGGTATGTAGGATTAAAATGTTAGAAAAATTATCATTTTCTACATGACTCATCTCAGGGGGCTTTTTTTGTAGTTTATTCATGAGAATTTGCATTTATACTGTATTGTTACTACTATTATCAGTATTACTTCATTGTATGCATATTTATATTTGTCTTAATAAAAACAATATGGGGCATAAGGATAGGACGTGTGTTTGGATATAACTCTGTTTTTTTGACTACACTTTGTTATTTTTGTTCATTTATTCGTTTGCTGGAAATTGAAACTGAATTTAGAAATAGTTTTGAAACAAATCTTTGCCCTTAACAAACTAAATAAATATGTCGGCTAATAGATATCTTCAGTGGAGTGAGTACAACACCGTTTCCTTATCCATGAATGTAAAGGAGTAAAGTAAAGAGCAAATGTAAAGTAAAGAGAAAGTAAAGAGGCCGAATGGAGGAAGCTCATTCTTTATCCTCGCTGCAGATGGTCTGTTTGACTGTTTTCTCGCTAGTGAAGCATTCTGTTTTTCCACTAACAAAGTCCACCATCTAACTGACTCCTATAGGCAATGGAAGATGAGACTTTGATTGGTTTAATGCATGTTATGGTCAGAACCCACCTATAACTCATTAAGAGAAGAAGTACAACCCTGTAAGACTATACTGTATGTATTTTTCCGTCCATAAAATAGCAAAGGTGGATTCGGACATGCTCTTAATGCTTTTGCACCATGCGCCTAGATCATTAAAATAGTGCCTATAGTGAACAGTATATTACTCTTTGAGATAAGTATGCATGAGTACTGAATCAATACCACTGTACTGGAAGCATAGGGTTTCATATATCTTCATAAAAAAAATCAATATAGTGAATCCTGAAATCGATCTTCTAGTCAGTTGATGAATGAGTAAAACTTCACTAGATATAATACAGTATAGTACACTTCCCAACCAATAATCACAAGAAGTTTTCATTTCTTCTTATAGGAAACAAAGTGTTGTCTTTTAAATGATCTAAACTATTTTGTAAGGACATAAATGCTGTATAGCTGCCCCTGGGTCAATAAGCAATTTAAATAGGATTTTTTTTTCCTCTTTACAACTAGTTACAGCACAAAATAAACATGATTTTTGATTTAACATGTAATTGTGTTTTAACTACAGATAAAGACGTCTGTAAAATGTCCCATTCTGTAGCATCACATTTACCTCAGGCAAGTCATTCAGTGTCCACAGCTCATTAGTTCACCAGTGAAATGAGCTTCAGAGAAGAGCATTTATGTCAATATTTGAAATGAAATGGTTTATTTACAGTATATGAAAAAACTTAAAATTCACCTTTTGATCATGAGAAATGGTGGAAAGGTTCCGTGAAGTGACCTTACTGGACAACACTACTACTGATTATTCATTGTTCAGGTTTACAAATTACTTCAGGTTCTTCCTTATGTACACTTTATGTGCCATAACACAGACAGCGAGTAAGCAAGAAAAACAGCAGTTCTGAAAGTCTGCTTATTTTAAGCGATAATAAATATAGAAAAATATTAAGTAACCCCATATTAAACGTACACCTTTCACCTCACAGCTAAGGGAATGAAGCAAACATATTCAACTGTAACTGATGTAACTTTGGTTTGAGAGGTCGGGGGACACAAAATGTTGGAAAATATTTAAACATAAATCTCCATTTCTGCATTTACATATAGATTTTAGGTACTATAATGACACAAAATCCAGAAAAATTAGGCTGATTAAACAAATTGAATTCAAACCAACCTAAAAAAAACAAACAAACAAAAAAATTAATAATTGTGTATAAAAAATTTTTTTTGGCTTCACTTTATTCATCAAGGGTCGCCAGAGCAGATTGAACCCCCAACTTTTTTCAGCATATGTTTCACACAGTGGATGCCCTTCCAGCAGTACCACAGTACTGGGAAACATCCATACACACTCATTCACACACAAACACTATGGCCAGTTTAGTTTATTCAATTCACCTATAACACATGTCTTTAGACTGTGGGGGAAACCAGAGCACCCGGAGGAAACCCACGCCAACACAGGGAGAACATGCAAACTCCACACAGAAATGCCAACTGGCCCAGCCGGGACTCGAACCAGCGGCCTTCTTGCTGTGAGGCGACAGTGCTAACCAACTGAAAATGTTGAACATTATTTTATTAATCGTCTTTCATGCATAACACCTATAATGGCAACAAAAGAAAATCCTGGTGCAAATTTTCTGTGCAGCAAAAATTCCTCAAAAAACAGTTTGATTAACATCAGCAGGCGTAGATATATTCTGTCTGACAGAAAATAAGATCATTGACCTAAGATTATAGATCTGAGCTAATATAGGCTAATGGAACCAAACAAACTCGCATCCCTTTTTTTTTCTTCCTTGTTGACATCAAAGTCATCTGTTGCTGCTTGGCGATGTCTAAAATGATAATTTTAACTGCAGTACCTGCTCCTTAAAACCTCACCATGTGTTATTGTTAGATCATGAACGTGGATGTTATTTTGAAACGGGATTTTGAACAGTGTTAAATGGGAGTTACACCCCTGTATATGCATCTGAACATCAAGAAAATTAACAACCAAGCATTTGATGCATCTGGCAACAAGACAGACTAATCCAGTACACACTTACTGAACAGCACTCTAAAAAGGCTTCTTTAGGCCCTGAATCCACCTGATATTAACAAGCGTTCAACTGCATTTCTTCTTATTTAGTCACACTCTACATCAGTGGGACGCACAAGGACTATTAAATGAAGAACCCATGTTATGCGGCTTAAGATTCAACAGGGAAGCTAATGAGTGAAAAATATGTGAGTGACAACTACTGTACAAATTTGATGAAATATGGTTGTCTACACTTTTAAAACATGGGTCCTTATTGAGCCTTAAAAGAACTTGCTCAATTTAACACCAACATGTGGCTTTTGCACTATGTAACAAACAAATGCAACAAACAGGAGTAAATTTCCTATTCCTGTTTGTTTACAGAACACTTCACCTATGAATTCAGAACTGACAGATTGTGATATTCTGGCATCCTGCTAATTTGGTATTGGTTGTTAAAGTGACCAAATAATTGCTTTTGCCGTTGATAAACCATAAACCAAACTAAACCATTATTTTAACTAAACCACCAAGCCAGACAACGGGCTTGTGTTTTGGTTATGTTTGGAAATATCTTTTACAGAACAGGTTGCCATGTCATTTATTTTATTTATTTATTTATTTTCCTAGGATGATCTGGCAACATTACTCTGGCAACAACCATTCCCTGTGATTTCTTGCACTGCACATACAAAAAAGGAGGAGATAACACAGATAAATTTTAAATGCATCAAAAACCACTCGTTTAGCTTGGTTCTTCGCACACTGTGTGCTAAAAGTTTTAATATACATTATATAGTTGTCGGGCTTACATATTTTCCAGAGTTTCAGTAACTGCTGAACGCAATTGTTACTCCAGTAAATCACTGAATAGTGTTTGTATAGAAAACAATTAGGAAATAACCTATCAGCATGGACAAAGAGTTCTGCAATTGTTACAAACCAAAGCACAATAATCTAATACTGCTTACAACAATTTTTCTTAAGATATATCATTAGAACTGTATCTGAGGAGATCAAATTTGCACGATTCTCCTTGATATGCTTATTTTGTATATTTTGTATAAAAACTGGAACTGAAAGGATTTATTCAGGGAATGTTATAAACTATTTGAATCATACTGTAATTTCAGAAGTGAAAAAGCACACAAATAACGATCTCCTCACTGTCTGGGTGATATTGAAGAAATTCAGTGTTTGCAAAACAGAAGCTCTAAATTCACACAGATGAAAAACAATTACGCTAACGAGGGGACAATTACCTTACAATTGGCCTCTATCTGTGAATCATTAAAATAACAGCCTCATTTTCTTTGTACTAATATTGGACTTTCAGTTTTTTCCCCTTGCACATACTACAAACATTTACAAAATCAGCCTGGATTTTGCCTGTTGTTGTAGATATATGAATGTTGAATATGTTTATCCCTTTCTCAGTAAATATAGGCAATATATTTTGTGGCATTTAAAGAAAGCAGTCATATTTAATCTTATTTAAGAACAGAAAGAAAATTAACAACATTTTCTATTGTATTTTCTAATGTATATGCACATGTGTATGTATATGGTGAGCCTGTGTGAATAATAGCCTCAGTTTCTTGTTCTTAGCTGACAGGAGTGGCACCTAGTGTGGTCTTCTGCTGTTGTAGCCCATCTGACTCAAGGTTGGATGTGTTGTGCGTTCAGAGATGCTATTCTGCATATCTCAGTTGTAACGAGTGGTTATTTGAGTCATTGTTGCCTTTCTGTCAGCTTGAACCTGTCTGACCATTCTCCTTTGACCTCTGGCATCAACAAGGCATTTGCGCCCACAGAACTGCCGCTCACTGAACATTTTCTTTTTTTCAGACCATTGTCTGTAAACCCTAGAGATGGTTGTGGGTGAAAATCCCAGATCAGCACTTTCTGAAATACTCAGACCAGCACATCTGGCACCAACCACCATGCCACATTCAAAGCCACTTAAATTACCTTTCTTTTCCATTCTGATGCTCGATTTGAACTGCATCAGATCATCTTGAACATATCTACATGTATTGAGTTGCTGCCATGTGATTGGCTAATTAGAAATTTGTATTAACAAGCAGTTGGACAGGTGTACCTAATAAAGTGGCCGGTATGTACATACTCTATACAGTGTAACAATAATGTTTACTAAATAATAATGTATAATAATGTATAATAAGGGCGCCACGGTGGCCGAGTGGTTAGCACATTCGCCTCACAGCAAGAAGGTCGCTGGTTCGATCCCCGGCTGGGCCAGTTGGCATTTCTGTGTGGAGTTTGCATGTTCTCCCCGTGGTTTCCTCCGGGTGCTCCGGTTTCCCCCACAGTCCAAAGACATGCGGTACAGGTGAATTGGGTGGGTTAAATTGTCCGTAGTGTATGTGTGTGGATGAGAATGTATGGATGTGTTTCCCAGAGATGGGTTGTGGCTGGAAGGGCATCCGCTGCGTAAAACAAGTGCTGGATAAGTTGGCGGTTCATTCCGCTGTGGCGACCCCGGATTAATAAAGGGACTAAGCCGAAAAGAAAATGAATGAATGAATGAATGTATAATAAATAAATAAATACCTTAGAAAACACTGAATTAAATGTAAAGTACCCAGAAAAACATCTTTCATTATATAAATCAGATGATGTAGATGTAAAAGTGAGTATACAGTTGTAAAAGGAAATATGGAGAGACAGAGAGAGACGTGAAGTGAAGCAGAGAGTGCCGGTCAGGCCCTCAGGCTGGATTCTGTCTGTCTGCTTGTCTTTGAGTCTCCGCTCTTTGTTGCAGTAAGTGCTCTTGCTAGCCTGTCAGATCCACAACTGTTGCTCTGTCTCTTTCTCGGGCACCACATCTGGAGAAGGCCAGGCACTCAGAATTCAGCACAACAAGCCACCTGTGTGCGGGAGCAGGCCTGGAGTCACGTGACGGCTCTCTATTGAGATTGACGGGCTCTTTGCCAACCAAAAGTGACTGAAGGTTGCATGAGAGAAGAGGATGAAACTAGGGAGCTCTGTCTAGACAGGCAGGTCATCTGAGTCATGGTAACTGAGCATCAACAAAGACCCCGAGGCCTTCAGTTTTTATGCAAAACAAACATTTATACATGCCTAAATATTTCATTCAATACATTTCTTTTAATCTACAGAAGATCATGCTGCTCGAGGTCTGTATGAGATACTGTACGCTTCAATAATTCACATCCATAAATGCAGATCTGAGTTTGATCTGTTTGAAATATTCAAATGGCTTGAGCGTTTCACATTTGGATACGGATAATGGATCTGGATGCGCAACCTTCAAAACAGCTTCATTCTGCATTTGCTGATGCGAACTTGACGTTGGAAATGGGCAGCGGCAAACAGACGAGCTGACGGTAGAAGAAGCTTCTACGCATAATCATCCATCAAAGCGACTGTCAAAATGCGCTATGCTTCTCTGTCTTTCTAATGCTGTTAGAGGACTTTGATGACTAAAGATACAATAAACAGATGTGACGATTGCTGTTGAACATGACAGTTGTTGCGAGTCTGCATTTTGGTCCATATGAGGATATTTGGGGGATTTGGACAGTCACGCGTGAATATTTATGAACACACGTCATATTTATGAAGAACTGAATAGACTGAACTTGATTCACTGGTTGTTGTTTTGCAGATGTGAATGTGAAATGTTAGCTAATAAATGTTAACTAATGTAACTAACTAACATGATAAAGATACACTATATATATCACGGCCTCTGGCAATGTTCTAAAATACAAAAGTTTTGGAAAGAGATAAACGAATGTATGCCATGTTTAGTTTTAAAATCCCTTTGAATGCCAAGCTCTGTACTCCTGGTCTTTATACTATGGAACTTACTATTGGAAAGACAAAAAAATTGGATTTGGTTTTCATCAAGCTAGAAGGGCTATTGCATTATGCTGGAAACACATGAACTGTACTGGGCTGGAGAGACTTATATAGCCAAAAGCAAGCAGATGGACTTTGAGGATCTTTGGGAACCATATTTGAATGTTATGTAAATTGTGTGTTTGTAAAAATGCATTTTTATTGAATATCTGTATTATTGTTTTTGTTATTTTTTTATTATCTATTTTTAAATAATAATTATTTTTATTTATTGTTTTTATTATTTGAATGTGTACAGTATATATTTGTATATTTTTGTATATATACATATAAGAAGGGTGTGAATTTGTGTGCTGTTTTGTAGGCTGCATTATTGTATGCCTAGTTGATGGGGGGGAAAAGGAAAAAAAAACATATTCAGGAAAAACTAAACTAACTAACTAACTAACTAACTACTGTCTAGCTAAATGAAATCAAATAAAATTATAGAAAATCTAATTAAATAATGCCCAGTGAGAATAATAACTAATTGTGGAGGCAAGACTGAATGAAAACTGATGAAACGAGATGAAGTTAAGAATAAATAGAATAAAATAAATAATTAAATAAATAAATAAATAAAATAAAATAAAATAAATAATAACAAAACAAAACAAAACAAAACAAAACAATGAGATGAAATGAAAGAAAAGAAAAGAAAAGAAAAGAAAAGAGGGCGCAGTGGGTAGCACTGTCACCTCACAGCAAGAAGGTTGCTGGTTCGAGCCTCTGCTGGGTCAGTTGGCATTTTTCTGTGTTCGCATGGGTTTCCTCAAGGTGCTCCGGTTTCCCGCACAAGTCCAAAGACATGCAGTATAGGTGAATTGGGTGTTTGTACCTGAATGACTGTGTATGGATGTTTCCCAGTGATGGGTTGCAGCTGGAAGGTCATCTGCTGTGTAAAATATATGCTTGATAAGTTGGTGGTTTATTCCGCTGTGGCGACCCCAGATTAATAAAGGGACTAAGTGGAAAATAAAATAAAATAAAATAAAATAAAATAAAATAAAATAAAATAA
>CAIGQQ010035257.1:2796516-2806594 GCA_903798035.1 Danio albolineatus | reverse complement strand
AAATAAAATAAAATAAAATAAAATAAAATAAAATAAAATAAAATAAACAGCTTAATGACAATACAATTAAAACCAGAAAAATACTCTATTACTAAAACTAATGTTAAAAAAAGTTGACGTAAAATTAAAATGAAAAATATTACTTCACAGGGCTAGTATAATACAAATGATCCTAAAGACATTTAGTAAAGACAAAAAAATCCCTGATCTAATGCAGCGAGAAGCATTTTTAAGTATCTGAATAATTTTTGGGGCCACTGGGCCTCTCTTGCCATTTCATTAGCATGTACAGTGCCTTTTTATAATTCATATACAAGATATAATGTTAGATATAAAGTAAGAATGAAGGGATGGATACTGGATGAGGGAGAAAAAAAGTGAGGAAGGGACATTCAAAAAGAACAAGAGAGAGTGAGCGTGAACGTATTTGTATGCACGGGCATAGGGGCATTTTATGGCCTTATTTGTCTTTTTATGTCCTCTGTTCTTGGGTATGTGGCAGTACAACACTCTTAATGACCTGCAGAGATGGAGGAGAGAGGGAAAGAGAGAGGGGGAATGGAGAAAAAGAGAGCGGGATGAGGCTACAACAGCTTGGACTGCAGTAGTAAAACACTCTCTGGTGTAACACACAGACGTGATGTACTTAAACAGAGGCTCTGTGAGGGGGAACTTAAAGTGCGCACACACCCTCACACGTGCTATAGGTAAAGCACCAGAGAACAAGCCTGGATTCAGTGTAATACTGGGATTACTTCTCTCATATCTTTCACTTTCAATGAGGCAAGTAAATGCGAACAGCGTTCCACAAAAAGAGCCGTCTAGTTCATCTCAATTACCTCTTTTGCTCTGTTAATGCTTCGCCTCAGAGGGTCAAACGCATTTTTTTTTTGGAAATATGCTAGCTGGTGAGGTGTAGATGAGCAAAAATGTTTGCGTTAACATTTTGCAAGAAGAATTCAGTCGAGTGACATACATATGATTAGTGTCCGAACAGCATGTCAAGTGCAAATACATGCTTTTTCTCGTGTTTTAAATAGCACAAATGCTAGTAAATTTAATTTAATTAAATTCAGTTCAAGTTTATTTGTATAGTGCTTTTCACAATAATAAAATATGGTTATTAGTTACCATAGCTTTAATAATTTTAAATAATTAACTATTACTAATAGCTTTTAAAAGTTATTATATATAAAAATAGCTAACCTGCAGTTACATGGCATATAATGTCCATGTGTACATGTTTAAGGAAGTGTATTTGTGTATTAAGTGTATGTGTTATTCTTGAAGTCTTCGATAGCTGGCATTATCTAGTCCAGGGACGCCCAAACTAGGGCCCACAGGCCAAAGTTGTCCCACAGTAACCTTTTATTTGGCCCGCCATCCTATCTGAGAAGAGAGGAAGAATGTTGGGCATGGTTTAGAGGTTGTCATTTCAAATCTAATGTAACCTTTTGTTTGTTTGTTTTATTGTTAAAATCTTAAATGTTTAAAAATTAAATGTTTCAATTAAATAGTGTAAATTAATCAGATTTAGTTTAAATGTACATACAGATAGAGGACAAATCAAAGCGAAAGCAGATTCTGCTTGACTAGTGTATTCATTGTCGAACTGTGTTATAAAAGTGAATGTTTATGTTTATGCAATGAGTTTTTTTTTATGTTTTACTGCATTAGTTAATAAAGTAATATTTTTATTTATCTTTAAATCTTATGAAATAAATTAGGAAATTACCCATGGCAACTTTTTACAAAAAAAGTTTGGGCACCCGATATTCTTGGATCCCATCAAACTGATTATCATAAACTTTGTAAATAATGTTGCATGATTCCTTTAAAATCCCACTCACTCACTCACTCTCCTTTGGCCCTGCTTTATTAGGGGTTTCCACAGCAGAATGAACTGCCAATAATTCTGGCATTTGTTTTACTGTCAGATGCCTTTCAGCCAACCCTGAACACAAGAGCACTCATAAATCCCCAATGCAGGGGAAACATCCATACATTCTTTCATTTACTTTTAAAATCTCTACTCCAATAAATTTTAAGTGATGGGAGAAAACAGTAGAGGTTAAACTGGTGCAGTGACCCAGGCTGATTTTGAAACCACATACTTTCATACTATATAGTACACTAAAATCAGTATGCGAGCCGAGAAGTCCGAATTCATAGAACTCGAAAATCAGTATGTGAGAAGTACCCGGATGACTTACTACTTCCGGCGAGATTCTAAAGTGCGCATCCCATGCACGCTGTGCTATCCCATGATGCTCTGCGAGAGAATTCATGAATGGGAGTGAAGCGACACATCTGACACAGGTAGGTCACGTGACCATGACAAAATGGCAGATGTAGTACGTCCGAATTCCATTTATATTTTTCACATTCATACTATATAGAACATACTTTTTCTAACGGCCGAGTAGTACATTTAATTCAAATGCAGTACCTACTGAATAGTGGGCGGCTTCGGATGCAGCCCCAGATGGGAATAAGATTTAGGAGTTTAGCATAGTGGAAGCCTGCTTTTGGAAATTGTGTGAGCAACATTCACTCCAATGGAGATAAACTACTGAATGACATTCTTGCTAGATCACTGCTTTCATTGGTGCCGTGACCCGGATAGACGCGAGTATTAGGGATTAAGAGAAAACATAAGAGATGTGTTATTAAAGCTCACTTAATTTGTGTTATTCTTAAGCCCAGGACACACCAAGCAAACGATAAAGAAACGACTGTGTTGTTGCCTCATGTCAGCTGTGTCTGGTCTCATCTGGACCAAAAAGATCTGTGTGAACACCAGACGGACAACAGCTGACTGAAACAAGAAAGTACATTCGAAAGTGCATTCTGCTTAAAAATGATGTATCTGTATTCTCATTCCACAAAGAAAAAAACAGAAATAGTGCTGCACTCATACAAACCACAAACAAAGTACACTTTTTTTTCTTTAGTACACTTTCACAGGATGCCTCTCTCACCACAGAGGGATTCACTTGTGAAAATACGTCTGGTAATCTGGTTATCATTTGCAATTAAAGAAATGAGTCAAAATTACACCCAGCTTCTTTGTGTTCCTTCTTCCTTTTTGCTTACTTCAGTGTTTGTTCTCGTGCATTTTATTTGTAGCTGAACAGCCAATCAAAATTCTCTCTTTCACAGACTGTCTGTGTTTATACTTGCTGAATTGGACAACTTTCCACCAAAGTAAGCCGACAAGAGGTGACATGTGGAACTCACCAAACAAACTAGCCTGACAAATGCTCACAGATGACCAAACACTGCCAACTTGGTGTGTCCTGGTCTTTATCGAGCCCTCAACCCTTCCTAAAAATGTTGAATCAAATCCCGCTTTAAATGCTATGAGTTCAACAAGAAGGACCGTAGTGGTGCCGTGACCCAGAGGAGGGGTGAGTGTAATAGAGGCCAGCTAGTAAGAACTGTCCTGATAAAATAACACAATCTCACAGCAGTTCATAACTATTTGATTTAGTGGCTAATTTGTATGAATACGGTCTCATTGGCACAATTTAGTACGATTTTCTCATCGCTTAACGACGGTTGGGTTTACGGACGAGATTGGGTGCTACACCTCCTTTTTAAAATAGTTCATTTTCGTACGACTGAACTCATACAAATTAGCAAACCGACAAAACGTAACATAGTTACTCCCCTGGACTCAAGGGGCTCTTTAGTGGCTGACACTAGGGGCTATGGTCTTTAGCCTCCTTGATAGCATGCCTGACTCTCATGCTGAAAATCCACTCCCAGGAGTGAATCCCAGTGTAGTAGTGCGAATATAACTGGAAGGGTCACACTGGTGCTGTGACCCAGATCCGAGTGAGGTTTAGGGTGATGTGTGTAACCAAGACCAGTTCGTAAGAGCTGTTCGGGTAAAGCTCACTCCCCTGGCCTCATAAGTGACACTACAGTCAGTGGTCTTTTGCATGGTTGTTAGCGCACCCACCTCTCATGCTTGAACATTGGGGCAAATCCCAATTGGAGCAGCGGAAGTACAACTGGATGGGTTACACTTATAATATCTTCAACTACGAACAGTGCCACCTGTTGCTTACGTTGTGTAGCAGCAGTTCCTTGTAATAGTGACCAAAAAATAGTGACGCTCTAGTCTACACACAGAAAGCGTGCACGCTCTTAAACCTGTATTTCAATTCTGGCATTGCTTTTAACATATAGTTTTGCCATTTATCCAGCACTGATATATTTGCCCTTTCAAATCCCATTTCATGTGTAACTGATTTCTTTTTTTTCCATTGACACCATATTTCTTATCAATAAATGTCCTTTCATCAGTGGCTTCCCGTGCCTGGCTCTCCTTGACGAACGTGAAAGTGATGAAGGCCCTAAAAGAGGGCTTTAATCTCTCGAGCATTCCTAATGAGTTTTCCTCTACAATTATTTGATAAGAGCGCAGACAGGACTGTAGGCAGTGTGAATGATCCAGTACCTGTGTGCACACACACCGTCATGCATCCTCAAAGACACTTACATGTGTGTACCACCTTAAAGAAAACAGGACTGCCGTGCACAGCAGATACAGGAAGATGCTAACATAATAAAAAATGACAGAAACACCTGAAAAAACAGGCGCTAAAACACATGCGGTGTACAAACATGCATTGACTAACCACACTGAGGCCCAGCTGTTCTCGCTGCAGGTAATCGAGGTTTCGGCGCTCCAGGCTGGCCAGGTAATGCTGCAGACGCGAATAGGTGTAGGGGTAGCAGTACGCAAACTGATAAACATCATCCTCGCGGTCGAAACAGAAGGCGAAAGACATCAAGTAGTTCCTCCGATGATCAGGGCAGCGGTAGTAATACACATTCTTGGCTGGAAGTCTTTGCCTGTGAGAAAGAAGGAAAGAAAAACAATGATTATAAGATGTGCTCTGTTGGCTTTCTTAACAAATATCCATTAGTTAAGGGCATGTTGTTTTGAGAAATAAAAAGTTTGAGTTCATAATCTTTAATCATCAATTCTCATTTTATATAAGCAAGGCTGCATATGTAGGAAGATAATATTAATCAGTCATAGCATCAACATCACGGTTCAATCAACCACTGCATTGTCTTCTGTGTAATGTTCTGTTTTACTTGGAAATTTCTTACATGACTGATGACTGAAGTTCAACGAGTTGCAAAGGCAAAAGTCAAGCGAAAATAAAACAAAGAGCCGAGAAAAAGGTGAGGTCAAAAGAATAGAATGGAATAAATAAATAAATAAATAAATAAACAAAAATAGATAAGGTGATAAGAAAATACATAAGGACATGTTGGCTCACTGGTTAGCACTGTCGCCTCACAGCAAGAAGGTCACTGGCTGGGTCAGTTTGCGTTTTTGTGTGGAGTTTGCATGTTCTCCCTGTGTTCGCATGGGTTTCCTCCGGGTGCTCCGGTTTCCCCCACAGTCCAAAGACATGCGCTATAGGTGAATTGGAGAAACTAAATTGACCCTAGTGTGAGTGTGCATGTAAATGTGAGAGTGTATGAGTGTTTCCCAGTACTGGGTTGCAGCTGGAAGGGCAACCACTGCATAAAACATATGCTGGAATAGTTGGCGGTTCATTCTGCTGTGGCAATCCTTGATGAATAAAGGGACTAAGCCAAAATAAAATAAAATAAAATAAAATAAAATAAAATAAAATAAAATAAAATAAAATAAAATAAAAATATACAGCCCAATAAAAGAAGCAATAAATACAGGCAATGAATACAAGATACACAATGCTCTGTTGTTTTAAATGTGCTATATAATTAAATAAATGAAATTAAATGGGTTTGGTGGGCGCCACGGTGGCGTAGTGAGTAGCACGTTCGCCTCACAGCAAGAAAGTCTCTGGTTCGAGCCTCTGCTGGGTCAGTTGGCATTTCTGTGTGGAGTTTGCATGTTCTCCCCATGGTTGCGTGGGTTTCCTCTGGGTGCTCCGGTTTCCCCCACAAGTCCAAAGACATGTGGTATAGGTGAATTGGCTAGGCTAAATTGTCCGTAGTGTATGTGTGCGTATGGATGTTTCCCAGAGAAGGGTTGCAGCTGGAAGGGCATCCGCTGCGTAAAACAAATGCTGGATAAGTTGGCGGTTCATTCAACTGTGGCGACCTCAGATTAATAAAGGGACTAAGCCGACAAGAAAATGAATGAATGAATTAATTAATTAATAAATGGGATTGGTACAACATGAATAATAGCAAATCTCCAGTGCTGGCCTTTTCTGTTTATTTTTAACAGGTTTTATCACAATCAGCTCCAGAACTGAAAAGCTACTTGTGATGCAAAAGTACAAAATAAATACATTTAGTATTTATAGTATAAAACTTTATAATTAGAAGACTGCATGTTAAACATTGAAAGGTTGAGCCAGACTCTCTCCTAAAACAACAGAAATACAGTAATTGTGCATAGACCCGATAAGCTTCAAAATTGAAATCTTGTTCAATGCTAGCACTGTGTCTATCCATAACAGTGGATGCAGTAGACAAAAACTGCTCAATCTTGTGCTTGTGTGTAGTAGAGAAAGGACTTAAACTAACTTGCATAAACACATTAGATGCTTTATCACACCAAGAATTAAATCATTACAATCGGGACTCCTTATCCCTGTTGGAGGAACTGTGGGGGAGAAGAGGCACATCATGCACATATATTCTGGCAGTGCTAAACAACTGATAGTTTTTGGTAAACTGTACATTCTGCTATATCTGGATAGATATCCATTTAAGATTTTATTGGCAACAAGTAAAAAAGCTATAACCTGGAAGTGGCACTAAGAAGACCCACAAACTAAAGACGAATGGTTCAAAATAATAGGAGTTGAGGAAATGGAAAAAAATGACACATGCATATACATAAATTAACATTCACATAATTCTAGAGGCTATGCATCATTTGACAACCTTTTATCTTATTTCATATTTATTCAGTTTATATATAAATTATTTAATAAAACGTAAAGTAACAGATATTAAATGACAGAAATTTACTTAAATTTAAATTTCTGGTAAATTTCTGTAATTTAATATCTGGTATTTTATAGTATATTTCTGTAATTTAACGGTCGTTATTTAACTTTTTTTATAACATTATAAACTGTAAAATTACAGAATTACATCACTTTTTTACAGTGTATATATGTATACATGTGTGGAATGGATGTATTTGTTTATATACAATTGTATTTAAGTATGTATGTACGTATGTATGTATGTATGTACATATTTAAGTATTTATGTACGTACAGTACATATGTGTGTATGTATGTATGTATGTATATATCTATATAGATGGATGGATGGATGGATAGATATTACATACTATTACATTACATATTTATTGTTACTATTATTTTTGTTTGTTTGTTTTGTTCCCACTATTTATACAGTCCTAAAAAAAATCAATAAAACCAAGTGTAAATAAATAAATAAATAATTAAATAAATAACTTGCATGAACACAAGATGAGACAGAAGTTTAAATTTCCATTGCTTTACTATGTAAATGTGGTTTACGAATGTGCATTAATACTCGCACCTTCTGCAGCACTTCGCACATCAGCACGGCATGTTTAGACGTTGAGTCAGGATAAAACGGTTTCAACTTTCAAACACGGTGGCACTCAATGTCAGTTACACCGTAGTGGACCAATCAGAACAACTCGGAGGCAGGGCAAGTGTTGCAAGCTTCTGTGTAGCATGTTGGCACGACATGAGCTCTGTGAATCACTTTTTTAGACTGACGGTTTGGGATGAATACTGTTACACCCCTAATATAGATAATATCTCTCTTTTTTTTCTTTGCTTTTAAACCTGCCACTTATTATATTAATTTATATAATGTAGACTGGAAACCCTGGGTTGCGGCTGGAAGAGCATCCACAGCGTAAAACATATTCTGGAATAGTTGGCAGTTCATTCCGCTGTGGCGTCCTCTGAAATAGAGACTAAGCTAAAGGAATATTATTGAATGAATGCGACTGGAAGTCCAAAGACTGATCAGTAATCCACATCAGCATTCACTGTTGTTCAGTGGTCTTTCTCTCTCTTAAAAAATACCCCATCTAGAACGAAGGTAAACACAAGCAGCAAACTGTAAACAATGAGAATTTCTGCAGTGCACAGTGAGCAGAGTGAACAATGAAAGCGATGTTATTTGCATATAAAATGATATACTGTGCTGTTAATCAGTTTTATGTGGAGCCGCTGAAAGTAAATCTGCACATCTGCAGAAAGAGAGAGAAAGAGAGAGAGGAAAAGAGGGAGAGAGAGAGCGCAAACAGCAGTGAAGGACAGGCAAAGAACACACGACTGAAGGCAATGGAGGGAATAACAGAGGAGAAGATGAGAAAGAGAGGAAGATCAGACTGACTGTGGGACAGAGAGAGATCAGATGGAGATGCTATCGGTATGGACAGAAGCTACCACACGGCCAGACTGATAAGAGAGAGGAAACAGCTCTCTGAATTCAGCCTCCAGTTCTTCCAGATCACTCTTTTTTTGCTGAACAACTCACATACACACTGTACACAACTGATGGAGGACTGGGGGAATTTCTTTATTTGAACGATTGACAGTTATAAACACACAGCTGTTCCCTTATCTTCAGTCAACCACGCGCGTAAATACAGACAAACACAGAGATCTATACAGTGCAAGTCAAAATCATGAGAGTATACTGAAAAACTAAATCCTATTTAAAGCTGGAAATATAAACGTTTTAGGATTAGAAACATTTTCAAGTAAAGAAAGTTGAAACAATTTATAAGAAACTATTTAGACTTTTGCACTGGTGTAAACAATAATTTCTTTATTAAAATAAACAACAATAATATTAAAGGGATAGTTCACCCAAAATCAAAATGAACTCACGATTTACTCTGCTAAGTGAATGCTTTGAATTTCTATCTTCTGTTGAACACAAAACAAACTATTCTCAATGCTAGGGGGAAAAGCAACACTGACTATAGTATGAACAAAAACACTGCAGGATCAATGGCTGATTTTGCCCACTTGAACATTCTTGAAAGTATCTTCTTTTGTCTACAACAGGAGAAAGACATTCAAACAGGTTTGGGGTAAGTATATGCGAGTAAATGATTACAGCATTGTAATTTTTGGGTGAACTAAGGTAGCACAAGTAAAACCTTTAGAAAGATTAACATTTTGTTATAATAATAATAATATTTGGTCCCACTTTATATTAAGTGTCGCTTATACCTGTGAACTTACATGGTAATTAGATGTGTAAGTAGTATGTAAGTACAGTGTATGTACACACTGGTACATAGTATTTACTTGTGTTATACTGGTGTAACTACACTCATGTAACAACCCACTGAATGGTATTTGTAAGTACAAGTGTGTAACAGGACATTGGTAACAACACTAGGACAGTACACATCTGTAACAAGAATTATGTAAGTGCATTGTGCATGTACTTCCAGATGTTTTCCCACTTCCACACCTGTTTGCAGATCATGTACTTGTGAACACTGTATGGCAGAACTAATGCTGCATTAGAAGGTTTCACCTTGTGATACCAGTGTAATTACATGGTAAATCCACAGGAACTGTCCACTTAATATAAAGTGTAAAATGGTCACAAATTACACATCTAATTACCATGTAAGTTCACAGTTATAAGCGACACTTAATATAAAGTGGGACCAAATACTTTAATTAAATATTTAAATAAATGTAATGTTTGTGATTATTTTAAACTTTACAAATGATAGCTAATAAAAGATATTAAAACAAGAAACACACACACACACACACACACAAAAAAAATAGAGACATACAGAAGGTATCATCATGATGTTATTGCCTATTCTTAACATGCTCCTATATTTATTTATAAGCATATTTATATTTATTTAAGAAAAAAATACTTTATACATTTAGGTACTTATTTACAGATAGTAATTTATTTAGACAAATTTATTATGATATATATATTTTTTTAGCTGACTCAATATACAGTACAGCTCGAAATGTAATAAAAAAATAATAAATTGCAACATAATAATAATAATAATAATAATAATAATAATAATAATAATAATAAT
>CAIGQQ010035257.1:2771884-2789581 GCA_903798035.1 Danio albolineatus | reverse complement strand
TATGTATGTATGTATGTATGTATGTATGTATGTATGTATGTATGTATGTATGTATTTATTTATTTATTTTGATAAATGAAAATATTACTTCAGGCTCAAATCAGTCGATTTGCCAAAACAATCCAAAATAAAAGACATGCACTGGAAAATGGATGTTAAAGATCGATTAACGTAACGTTTTCAAAGATATTGCAGCACTGGATCAAAAGGTCAAGTCACAGTTCATTCAATTGGCCCGAATTTGAACTGGCTCCTACAGTATGGCCCAATCCAAATTCTACCTCTTAGCCCTTCCCCTTACCCCTACCCACCATTTTGCACGTTCACGTGAAGGGGTGGGGGTGTCTTAATTCCCTTTAGCTTAAAGGCGTAGGGCTAAGGAATAGGGCTAGATACCCCTTCCAACAGAAATTTTCCAGGACCACACTCAAAACCATGGGGTAAGATAAAACAACAGCAGCATAGAAGTAAGGAGATGCACAAATGATTATTTTTTGTCATTATTACGAATATTTATAACAAACAAGCGTATGTTTTAATACATTCATAACTGCGTTTGTGTTTTACCGTCATGATTAAAAAAAATAATAAAAACTCCTTTACAGCAGTCCCACTACATTCTGTCACTTGATGACACTGGAATACCTTGTCAGAAAAGTTTAGTGGCTGAAAATGACCTTTTTACAGTGTCTAGTATAACGTTAATGTTGTTTTTGTGTGTTTACATAGATGCATATGGCCAGGGTGTAAATACACAGTGCAGTTATGATCTTATTATCACATGTTATATTCATTCAGTGATTTCCTGAAGATAAATAACAAAAAATAACACAACTGAAATAACTACAGCAGTCGTGACTGTCGATCTCATATGAAGCAAGATATTGTGTTGACATATGATGACGTGTGCAGGTGTTGTAGTGTTTTCCCATTTCTTACGGGTAAATTTGAAGGGGAGGGGGAAGGGGTAGGGGTACAAAAATACATGAAGAACTGGGATTTGGCCTATGTCAATAAGTCGTCCTTATTAATGAGCCCTGATAATTTGTGTCTAGCATACATGGTACAGAATGATTTATGCACCACAGCATTATTATTGTTATGGGTAAATAGCCAACATATGTGCTAATAATGCCCACTATCCCTTGTATAGCAAAAGGAATCATGTACAGATGTTATTCTGATGCAATTGTAGGGGCATTATGATTTAATACATATTTATAAGTCCTTGTTTGACAGAGCAATATGTACTCTTCATACTAAGTGGAATAAAAGGTGAGTAAACCAAGAATTTAGACAACCCAGGCTTGTTAATGTCTCTACATTTGTGCAAAACTCCCAAAACATATCTGTTCTTTCAATTCACTGCTGTTTTCAGCTGAAAAGAACAATATGGAGGAAAAACACCAACAGCTTTCACTCCTTCTCACAAAAATCATAAATACAGAAGACTTGGTCATTGCACAATATTATGTTAAATACACAATTTGAGCAGTAGTATATTTTAACATTTGCATTACATATCTATGTCCATATATTTGTCTTTTTCATTGCAGTTGTACTCGACAGTTGCATCAGATACAAGTCCCAAATGCTTAGTGAATGTAATTGGTATTTTCAAACACAATACAGCATCAACATTGCCATTGACTGCATCGATACAATAAGTCTGATTGTTCTCTGATATCTAAATAGAAGGTATGTGGCTAAGGTATGTGCATAAACTATGAATATAGGCAACATTTTAATTCTACTCATTAAAAAAGGCTGACAGAAATGGATTTAGTGTAAAGTATTTAGTGTAGGTTTTAATGTATATGAAAACACAGGCAGTATATTAATATCAACCTGTGCATAAACATACATTTTTGAAGTGTATTGGCATCCTTTCACTCCAGAAAAATGACAGTAAGAGCTGAGAGATATGACACGATGAGTAAACTTGAATTAAACAATAATTCATCTGTCTGTTGCTTTTTACCAACATACACAGTGAATGTCTCAATTTACATGTTAAAACGAGCAAAAGATATACATTTAAACTGACTCCATGCTACTTTAGCATGGGCCAGTATAAGATTAATAACCAGTATGATAACCTTGGATAAAATATCACGGTTTCACGGTATGATGGTATTGTGTTTATTGCTCTAAAATATACTCTTATTAAATGTCTGGCTAAAAAACAAAACCTTTTTCCCCATTGAACACAATATATATTTTATTTTTTTAAACACGTCCGGCTTAATAATTCAAATGAATCACTGACTTCTGCTGTCTTCATTAGTTTCAATAAAACAGATTTCTTTACAATTTGAAAACGGGATCTTTGGATATATTTTCTACTTGAGATACTGTTGTCCTAAAAACAAACAAACCAAAAAAATCTTACACATACTTTAGGAACGGTATAGCGCCAATTATTGGCGGTTTTAAAACCTTGGCTTTTCCAAACCGCAGTATACCTTAAAAACGGTTATCAGCCTATGCCTAGTCATGTCATTGGATACATTTCTAATCTGTATATCCTGCATTTTGTGTTTTCAACAAGCTATGAACTCTTCTTCAAAGCCTGTGCTGTTTTCATAATAAGAGCTCCATATATGTAAGAAGTACAATACATGCTTAGATAAAATAAAGAGGACATTTTTCATTGTTGTAATTTCACTAGTGAATATTTTGGCCAATCAAATTCTGCCTAGGGGTTGCTTATTCATGAAATGTCTCGGTTGGTGTTTTGTTTCATATTGAGGATTTTACAATCTGGATTTACATGAGAACGAGGAGACAATGGTGTTTGAGGCTCATAGTATGTTATTTCCATGTAATGAACTCCTAATAATCAGCTAGGACTAAGTATATGCGGATTTGTAATATATGACACCTTTAACCCCGTCAAAACCAACATAGCCACAGTCACATTATCTGTTTTTGAGGAAACAGAACACTTTTAGTACCGCATTTGGTACATTTCACTTTCAAACCACAGCAAAACATTCAAGCAGCGACTTAATATTCTTTCAGCAAAAAAAAAAAGCCGCTTCAAGCATACATTTGTCAGAGGTTTGGGCTGAATTGACATCCACATAAACACAAAGGAGGATAATTAGCTGACCCGGTCATTCATTAGATTTCTTTCACGGCTTACATTTCAAACAAGATTCATCAACCCTATTCCAACTACTGGATCTCTGGCATTCCTCTCATTCACAGAAAGCAGAGGCACTAAAATGAATTTCAAGAGGCTTCTAATATTGATTACAGTACACCATTTTATTCTACCGATGCTAGGAGAGCCTATAGGGGTTTATAGTCTTTAATAAGTAGTGACAGATTAAATCTGAGTCCATCGTGATCTATTACCCTCACTAGATTGAAATGCATAGTTGCATTTGAGCTGAAGTGTTTATGAATTCTGTGGAATAGCATGAGCCTGTCTATTAAAGTGGCATCGTGCATGAACATGCCAAGTGCGGGCACTGAGCACAGCAACACACGCACACACATCTTAGATGCAGTGCTCTTCACAAGCGCAGGGGGACACGTGTAATATTAGTGCTAAGAGCCCTGGCCATCATACTGCCTTCACAGCTCGTAAATCATCCACTCATTACAGCTCAGATCATAAACGTGCACCCCTGAGAGAGAGAAAGAGACAAACTCTCAGGCTAATATATTCCAAGCTAGCGCTCTTTACGACTTCTGCCCGACAAAAAGAGCGTCCTGGCACCTCTGGGGTGACATTGGGCGGATAATGCTAGAACACTGGAACGGCAAACGGCACATTCAGATGCACTACCACATGTTGGCCTGTCTTAAAACTAAACGGAGAAAGGGTACGGATATCCCAGGTGTGCTGGTGTTCAGATTAGCTGTGAGATTAAGCGGCCTTCGCACAGGGGCACAGGAGAGATTTAGCACTCGTTACTATTGGACAAAATACGAAAAGTTGCACTAAAGGCTATAGGAGCTATAAAGGCTAAACGGTAAGTGGTTAATCGATACAGCAGCTCTGCATAGGGCCACATTAATGCTGTGCTGGTCGGTGCAAACACATCCTGATGTAAAGGACAGGCCCTTTCATTTTACTTTAAGCTGAGCACACAGTGGTAGATAGGAACTTGCTGCCCACTTTCGGATGCTCAGAGTTTCACTTTTGCTGGTTGTCTGCTACGCACTTTACACAACTTTTGCATTGAAAATCATTATGAAGATTACTGAAGGGAAAAACTGAAAAAGATGTGCCTTGGGATAAGATGACATTTAGACTTCTCCATTTCATTTCAACCTCATCATTTAATCTAAACTGTCTGATGCTAATTTAGCTAAAACATATTAAAGTGAGACATTTTAATTACATAATAGTGTTTGATTTTTAAACTTGCATACATGTATTAAATAACTGAATGAAATTTATGTAATGCCAAACAATTTCACTATTTATCATGGCAATATATAGGCAATTAACATTGTGAATGATTTGTTTATGACATGGTTTCAATAAAACGATACTGTACAGGCCTACTGCATCATTTATCAAATACATTTATCTTTAAGGGATTATGTTATTTTTATAGTTAATTTAATGTTATATAATATACTAAATATAATATAATTATATTATATTAAATATATAATAATTTAATATAATGTTATATAATATACTCAAAAAAACATCTTCACCAAAATAAAGTACTATGTATATAAAAATATTTTTTTTGTTGAAGAAGGTTGTTTGGAGTATACATACCTAATATCATACATTGGATAATAAACTGTAAAACTCTTCGAACTCATTTCTAAACATGCTTCAACATTAATATAATAAAATAAATACATATAAATTAATATATATATATATATATATATATATTAAATCAACTCAGAATCATTCTAAAAATGTACTGCTATATACATTTCTTAAGAGCGGCAAATACGGCCCTAAAAGCTATGTTTTTTGCAGATTTTACCCCATTTTCAGATTTGTACCTACAAGGTCCATATTAATACCTCAAGGGTACGTATTAGTACCTAAAAAGCACAAATATGTTCCTCTTAAAATTTTTAGGTACTAAAATATACTTTTGAGTTACCAATGCATATGATTGGCTTCTGCCTTTCATGTGATGACTCGAGAAATGAACGGATCAAATCTTGTTCTGGCTCTAAATGCATTTCTTTTTTATTTTATTGAACATACAGTATAGTAATGTACAACAACTTGGCATTATCAGTACATCTTTACACTACAAAAAAAGGAAACAGGTGCAAACGAACAAATAATATGTTAGATATAATAATTATAAGTAAAATAATACATAACTAAAAAGGACTAGGGGTTGTCCTATATTTTATACTGTTCTATCAAAGACAAAAGATTAATTGCACTTTTTGTTTTCATTATCTAAGGGATTTTATATATGAAAGAATCTCATCATAAAAAGCACAAAGCATTGGTTTCACCTTCAAATATTTTGATTCATGTATGTAAAATTTTCCAAGCATGAGGATGTTGTTGATCAGGCATATTCCTTACTGTCCATTCATTCATTTTCATTAATTATCTTGTCGGCTTAGTCCCTTTATTGATCTGGGGTCGCCACAGCGGAATGAACCGCCAACTTATCCAGCATTTGTTTTACGCAGCGGATGCCCTTCCAGCTGCAACCCATCTCTGGGAAACATCCATAAACACTTATTCACACTCATACACTATGGACATTATAGCCTACCCAATTCACCTATACCACATGTCTTTGGACTTGTGGGGGAAACCGGAGCACCCGGAGAAAACCCACGCAACCACGGGGAGAACATGCAAACTCCACACAGAAATGCCAACTGACCCAGCCGAGGCTTGAACCAGCGACCTTCTTGCTGTGAGGCGAACGTGCTACTCACTACGCCACCGTGGCGCCTTACTGTCCATTACAAGTCCATAAATGATGTCACTCACATTAAAGATCCTGAGGTGTGGAATCTTTAAGTAAAGCCAGTCATAAACATCTTAATGCATACAGTGAAAAAACAAATGATCTCTAAATGCATATGATTGCCTTCTGTCTTTCTCGTGATGAACGAACGACCCAAACCCGAGGACTCGAGAGATGAACGGATCAAATCTGTTTCAGACTCTAAATGCATATGATTGGCTTCTGTCTTTCACGGAATGAATGGACTCACCGTTCTCGAGTCACATAAAAGAGTCGTTCAAAATGAACTCATCGTTCAAGAACGACCCATCAATATCAAAGAAATAAATTACACAATTATTTTTATAATAGGGTGGCGTAGTGAGTAGCACGTTCGCCTCACAGCAAGAAGGTCGCTAGTTTGAGCCCTGACTGGGTCAGTTGGCATTTCTGTTTTGAGTTTGCATGTTCTCCCCGTGGTTGCGTGGGTTTCCTCCGGGTGATCCGGTTTCCCCCACAAGTCCAAAGACATGTGGTATAGGTGAACTGGGTAAGCTAAATTGTTCGGAGTGTGAATGAGTGTGTATGGATGTTTCCCAGAGATGGGTTGTGGCTGGAAGGGCATCCGCTGCATAAAACAAATGCTGGATAAGTTGGCGGTTCATTCCGCTGTGGCGACCCCAGATTCATAAAGGGACTAAGCCGACCAGAAAATGAATGAATGATTTTTATAATAATTAATGTGTCAGACAATATTACACTGCATTCCAAACTCATTTCTAAATCTTAAATTTAGCTAAAACGTGAAACGCGTTGAATGTGTTTAAGGGCAACATCTTGTACCATCTTTCTTTTTCTTTAAACATAGCTATCATCTGTCTCCTGTCTTTGCATATTGCTCATTTCTATTCTCTTGTTTGTCTGAGAAGACCACGTGCACATCTGCAAGCTTCATCACATTTCAAACACCTTTAGAAACAGTTAATGTACATGCATCACATTATGGCCTGCAACCTTTTTGTTGCTGACTCTAAACATGTAAAGGTGACATGCTTGAAGTCTTGTACTGTGTATAAGGCTGTTAAACAGAAGCTTATATGCAAATGCTTGGAAATACACGGGCACCATATAAATGAAAAACAAACAAACAAATGCAAGGAAATGCGAACAAACATGAAAACAGTCATCTTGAGATAATTGCTTAGCGGATGCATCCAGCAGTGTGCAGGTGGCTGGTCATTGGCTGTGTGTGGAAAGACATCAGATTTCCCTATAGTGATGATATAAGAAGCAACATCTTCAGACAGAGAGAGCAGAGAGCTGGTCAACAGCATAGATTATTATTATTATGAAGAAATTCAAGAGCCTCCAGCACTTGTAAAGCATGCAATGGTGGATATATGTACATAAATAATTGTACAGAAATCGAAAAAAAGAAAAGAAAGAAAAACATCTTAAAGTGATAGGTCAGCCAAAAATGAAAATTCTAAACATTTTTACTCAACCTTGTTCAAAAATAGCTTGTGATTGTTTTTTAGTTCTTTTGAACACAAAAGAAGATATTTTGGAGAATATTAAATTAAACATTTAACTGTTGACGACTACTCTATAGTGGGAAAAACAAATCCTATGGAAGCCAATGGTTGCAGGGTACATAAGATTTTTATTGTTATTATTATTATTATTGTGTGTGTGTGTGTGTCCAACATAATTAAACAACTCAAACTGGTTTGGAACGAGAGAATGGTGAGTAGAAGACGATGAAAGATTTTTTTTTTTGGATGAACCATCACTTTAATCTCTTGTATAACCTAAAAACATTTACTGTACAACATCAAAGTCTAATAATCTCTGAAATCTCTATAGAAACGTGATTTAAAATGTCTAAATGCTTGAAGTAATTTATATATTTTTTTAATTCAACAAAGATGCATTAAATTGATACATAGTGGCATTAATTATATTCAATCAGATTTGTATTACTCCATTTATTTGTCTAAAAATACAGTAATAAATATGGTATTATTGTATTTCAACTATGTCCTGTAAAATAGATTTATATTTTTACAATTAGGTTTGCACAAATTATTTTTTATTATTTAACCAACCAAACAAACAAACAAACAAAACAACCAACCAACCAACCAACCAACCAACCAACCAACCAAGCAACCAACCTAAACCAACCAAACCAACAACCAACCAACCAAACCAACAACCAACCTAACCAAACCAAACCAAACCAAACCAACCAACCAATCAATTGATTTTTTTATATTTTCCCCCAATTTCACATTTCTAAACATAATAGTATTTGTTTTAATAATTAATTCATATTAAGTGATTTCTTTGATCTTTGTCATTTTGACCGTACATAATATTTTACTAGATATTTTTCAAGATAATAGAATTCAGCCTAAAGTCCAATGTAAAGGCTTAACTAGGTTAATTAGGTTAACTAGCCAAATGAGGGTAATTAGGCAAGTCATCATACAATAATGATTTGTTCTGTGGCCATTTGGAAAAAAATGCTAAAGGTAACTAAAATATTGACCTTAAAATCATTTTAAAAAAATTATGCTTTTATTCAAGCCAAAATAAAACACATAAGACTTTCTCCAGAAGAAAAAAATATTATCATAAATATAATAAAGCATTGCTGAGCTAATGGTCAGCAAATATTTTGTCATTTTAATAAACCTTAAAATAACTGAAAGATATATTTCGTTAGAAGAATACAAATATGAGATTTGGATTCTGCATCGGTAAAGAAACATTATTCTTATTAAATATAGCTGAAACTGGATTGGGGCAGTTCTAATAGCAAACCATCCAACCATATGCTAACATCTCAAACTCTACACTTTTCTTACTCATCAAAGTCAAACAATCAAACATCAGAAAGCTCTGATTCGTATTGTTATGCTCTCTGTACATGTTTTGTTTACAGCCTCAAAGAACTGACCCGCAATTTACTCCAAAATGACAGATCTAACGCCACAATTTTTCAAAAAGACAGTGAATAAAAAAGTAAGTCCCAAAAACACAGCCACACCCAGTCTGCCTACACACAATGACAGTCATGTGATCTCCCTCTCACTCACTAATGCGTCATCAGTAAAATACTCCACAACACCCCAAACACTGAGCTGCGAGTCCCAGGTGGCTCATCCCATCTGCAGCAGCGGTGGCGTAATGGAGAGTGTGTGTGTGTGTGTGTGTGTGTGTGTACAGTGATCTGACTATAACAGTGGATAATATAAAGTGTGTGTGTTTGCATAGTGTGACCCCGTGGTGGTAAGTAGCTGCCCTGCTGCGCTGAGGGATGTCTGGGGTAATTATCATACAGCAGATGAGCCCTATGAACCAGCCAACATGGCGCCATGCCCTCTCATGGGGCACAGGGGCAGAACTCTGACTGTATAGGTGGTGGGGGCAGGTGCGTATTGGAGAAAGGAGGGTAATAACAGCCAGACGGGGTGACGTCTAAGAGATGCCCTGGTGTGAATGTCTGTGTATGTGTTTACGCGTGGCTTTTCTGTGGTTTCGTAGACTTTCCCCACCTGAGGACCCTCTGGCCTAGTGGGATGTCTGAGATTATATGAGGGCACAGACGGTGTCGTCATTAGAATTCCCATAGCGCAGATTTACTATTTGAGTCTGAAAGCTACTCTGCTGTTTACATGAAGGTGCAGGTGATGTTTGTTATTCTGGTTTATTGTGAAGAGATGTTATAAGCAGGGTATTAAAAAAAACAAAACAAAAAAAAACACACATTTTCCTTATAGAGCGTGTCCTTATAGATGTTCAAGACTATATGATTGTTTCAATAATCACAATTCTTGTTTGGAAGCAAGTGTTTGTGCTGTGAACATGCTATGAATTTTGGAAAGCATATTGTTTATGGTAAAGAGGTGCATAGTATTGCTTTCTGATCTGGGGTGCGTTTCCAAAAACCATCGATAGCCAACTAAGGTCGCAAGCTCTGTCGTTATAAACATAGTTTGTTGATTTTGCGTTTCCCAAATCCATCGTTCCAACAAACATTTGTAAACTGTGTCACAAACTAGTACGCTTACAACTACACCTCTAGAGCTGTAGTTAGAAGCATAATTCCTGGTTGTGTCGATTGTTCAAGCATTTAAACTTGCAATTATTAAGCTTGGAATAATTATTAAAACAAAAGCAAAAAAAAAAAATCTCTCTTAGGTGTAATATGCTTTCAAAGTATTACAGTTCAGCTTTAGCGATCTTCATATGAACAATCAAGGTCCTTTCGCTGTGCACTTTGAAAACATTAAATGCCATTTTGAACGCAGCCGTAGCTCAAACGACAGACGACAGCTATAGTTGACCTATTATTTAAGTGGAATATACGTTACATCTCAAAAGCCTGTGAAAACAAAAATATATAGCATACATTATTGGTTATAATTTATAGTAGGTTATTTATTAAGAAATGTAGCTTACTGACTGTCTGATTGTGTCAAATAAGTAAAATAAATACACAAAACATAACAAACAAATAAAATAAAAAATAAACAACAACAATAACAATAGTATTAGAAATTAATATTAATAATAATAATATTAAGAATTATTATTAATAATAATAATATTATTATTATTAATATAATTATTATTATTATTATTATTAGGATTTTTCAAATTTCTTAATAATTACATGTAAATTACAGCCATTAATGATTTATATGATTTATACATGAGATTAAAATACGTTTTAGCTAGATTATGTTTTAGAGTAGAATATGGAATATACTCAATAATATTTGTAAAGGAAACATAGGTCATATGTGCCCTTAACATAGGCCTATATTGAAAATGAGTGCATGTTTTTTACCGAAACTAATATTGGATTTTTAAGCGCATATGTGTGTGCGTGTGTGTGTAAAACATTATGATTTGTACAAAAAATTATGTTTTTTTTCTCTAAAGATGTTGCTACTCCACTCTGTTTACAGTGTCATTATGGATGTTTTACATTTTAACTAACAAAGCAACTACAGTTTTGGGAAACACTCGTCACTACATCGTTCATTTCCCAAACGATGATAGTTCTTTGATAGTTCAGCCGCTACAAAAAAAAGCTAGCGGTGAAAAAAACAAAAAAAACCTGATCCAAAAGAAAAGAAAACTGTTGGAAAAAAAGCCCTTGTTTCATCAACTATCACATGGAAAATATTTGAAAAAATAATTACAATTTCACAGAAGGGCTAATCATTCAGCTCTTTAACTGTACAATATATATATATATATATACATATAAACATATATAAATACATGCAGTAGGTCAGTAAATAATAGTTTATTAAATCAATTATCTTGAATTAAATTGTTATTTACACCCCCACCCCCTGCAGTTTAAACTCTGATTAATAATAAATTACTCCTTACAACTAGTAATTGTAATAGCATTAAAATGTGATATGAAAAAGGAAAACATGGCCACCATAATAACACACACACACACACACGATTAAATGTGTGTTAGTTATTAAATGTGACTATAAGAAAATGACCGAATATCAGTGCCACATTATTGGATGGTGACAAATGTAAGATCTAACGCTCCACATGACAACAACAGTGAACCAAGAAAAAGTGGGAGCAGAAGGGATGGTGTGATGCAGGTGTGCCGTCTCTTTCCCCTCTCTCTCTCTTCCTCTTTTTCTCTTTCCCAGGGGATGCTGAGATGTGTTGGCTGACTGCATCAGCAGAGGAGGTGGAGTGGACCCAAGGAGACTGCCTGGCGCCAGTCTGCACTCCACATCTCTCCTCCACCAACACACTCACACACACAGAATGAGAGAGAGCGAGAGATGGAAAAACCGAGAGATGAGTGGTTGATGCAAGAGAGATGGCAGAGATACAAGCTGAAATCCATCCACATTAGCTCCATTAGATGTGAGCATCAGGTCCAGGTTGAGATGGTAAAGCAGGAAGCAGAATAGCAGGGTAATGTTGCCCGGGGCGGTGCTGCTAGTGTTAAGATGCTCAGAGCAGACAGCGATAGGCTTTACTCTCCTCTTAAACCCACCGCAACATCACTTTTGATTTGTCTTTCTCACAGTCTACAGGAAAAAGTGTTTAGAAGCGCTAGTACACAATAGCAGCTCTCTGCTGGATAATCTGATCACGTCTTCTGGGAAGTTCAGACCACATTTGTACATTAGCTGAAGACCGAGAGTTTAAAGTCTGTGTGAACCGGAGTTGCTAAGACTTTTGATTTACTATGTTGATGGGCTTCCAATTGAAATGGAATATTGAGTAGGGGGCGGGGCTTTCTTTTGAGAATCATTCCCTCATAGCAAACAAATGGTAAGAGAGGGTATTAATATGCAGATGCTATGGAAACTCTCATGTTGACGTAACAGAAGGACCACCACTCCAAACGCAAAAGATAATGGTCAGACTTTCATTGGATATTACCAAAACACTTTTTTTCAGTGAGTTAACTTACATGGATTAATTGTTCACTTTAAGAATAGTAATGTGAGCTAGCAAAATAAACATTTCACGCCAACTTTGACCTTTAAATGTATAAATGTTTTGAAAATCAATATTACATATTGGGATCTTGACAACCCGGAATCACATTTCTAAGAGCGGTTAATCATGTCAGGAGAAAACTTAAGTAATTTACGTTTTGTCAATTTAGTGGCTAATTTGTAAGAATTAGTAGAGTTCAGTCATAAGATTATGTAATTTTTTTTTCAAAAAGAGCGTGGCACCCTACCCCACCTCTAAATCAACCATCACTGAGGGATGAGTAAATCGGACTAAATTGTACGTATGAGAGCCACTAAATCAAAAAGTAATGAATTACCACAAGATAGTATATAATAGTTGGAATATCATAAAACTCATGCATATATTTTACCCTTCAATGCATATTTTGATCATCGAAAACTTTTTCAAGAGTTCCACCAAGTGACGTTTTCATTTGTTTTATGCCTTTGATAATTATGTGTGAAACATCACATACGGTAAAAATTGTGTATCAAACATTGTAATAAAGTTAAGCCATCATTATTCACAAATCATTTAAGCACTAATAATTCTCCTTAATTGCAGTAAAGGTTTTAGTTAAACATTTTCTCTTAAACACTTTTTCACAAAGCTGCCGAGACTAATTTTACAATACAATATAGAGAAGTCTTTAGGGTGGGGTTAGCTTTGTTGCTATGGATGATGTCAGCATTTTTAATAACTATGCTCACAGTGATTGGTTGATTGTGATGAGGAGTCTCTGTAATTTCTATGTTTAAATGTTTTTAGACATTAAATAACAATTTTCTTCTGTTGTTTAAATGTTTAACAATATTTTGTAAAATATACACATATATTCACAATAACCTTTGATATATATATAGTGACTTAGGAGTCCTCTTCATTACTCCAAATTATTTAGTGCTAAAATGCTAAAAATGAAAAATGTAGAAGTACCATTTTCAGCCCCACTTTACATTAAACGGTCTCCCTGGAATCCCTGGGTCAGAATGCAGACAACGTGGATAGCAGTACAGCAGGTCTCTATTCATATCTATTGGTGAGAAATCATGACAACGGCAGCATGGATAAAAAACTGAAGGTAACAAACTGAACTGTTAAACACCAGTCTCCGATTCTCGTACAGCTCTCCCGACAAAAAAATGCTTGCTGTACACAAACAGGTTGGCTGTATTGGTGGCCTGACAGCATCACTGAGAAATCCATGCAACAAACTCCATGGATCATAGAAACAAACGAGCCGTGATAAACAGCTAAATACAGCATGTCATGTGCTGTCTCACAGTTAGTCAGGTCTGTGGTCTGTCCATATTAGTCTGTCATCAGAAAGCACGTGCAGTAATGAATGATTAAGAAGCAGGGTCTTCTCATAGGATAAGAAAACTCAGCTGTGAATAATAATGAAAAACCAACACGTCATCACTCCACTAGCAGATTCACACTATATCACCGACTCTGAACCCGCCCCAAAAATTATTTAAAACCCAGAATATGAAATTAGCTGACAAAAGCTCAAAATTATACCGTTTTCCCCACAATTAAAGCTGACAGGTGCTAACGCTGTCTTAAATGATGCTTAACACACACAAATCTGTTAGAATAATCTACTGTAAGTACTCCCGGGTGTCTTGAACCTTTAACTACTAGATACTTACATTAAAAAAATATATAAGTACAATGTACTTACTTTGTTTATAATATCACAGGAGACCCAATAAGCTTTTTTACCAGATATATTGTTAATATTGATGAATAGTAACAAGGTTAATGTCACCCTGAATGAATGAGCATGAGGAACACTCTAAAAATGTACAGGTTAGCAAACATGGACTAACCCAACCAGTGGCTTAAAAAGTATCATCGATGTAAATTGTATCAACATAAAAAAATTTAAATAATACAAAAAATTAACCCATAGTTAGTTTTGTCCATATTCAACCCAATGCTGGCTAACAACAACCACACATTTTTAGAGTGTAGCGGATTATGTCTCGCGTCACTAAAGTCTGGAAGTATGTCTGCGTTTAAAGGTTAATATTTATAAGAGGATTTGTTCATCAGATGATGACTGCATGTGCGGCTGAGTGAAGTTAAGGCCTGCCAGGAAAGTCAGTGATGTTTGCTGCTGTAATGTAAGCAGGGGCAGGAATGATGTCAGCCAACACCACACAAGGTGACTCTTGCAAGATCAAAACAATGACATACTCGGCTAAATAAGGTCTGAAAGGAAGTGATATCAGTGCAAGACTGTGGTTAAAGCTGGATGAAGGTCAGAGGGCTGGTGAGTCAAAGCAGACACAGGAGAAGAGGAAGAGATCTCAATGGGGAAAGCAGAGTGTTCGGTATGGTGGCTGGACAAATACTGTACATGTCGATCACCTTTTTGATAGAGACCAGTCTAAAAAAGTTTTGGTTTTTTTCCCTTTACATTGAAAAATGCACAATCTCTGAGAATAAAGTAAGTAAATACCTGTATACCAATGCAACAATGTAAGGTTGCAGTTTACACATGGTAAGATCGTGATGCTTGTTTTTCAAAATACTGCTTTGTTTCTGAAACGATTACTTAAAATGCTGATTTAGATGCTTATTTCTGTAAAATATATATATATACCCATTAAGTAAAAGTGTAGAATTCATATCCTATAATATAATTCTGTTTCTAATGAACACACACCTGATTCCAGTTTCTTTTGGCACTGAAAAGCTGCTCACATTTAGCCTAAAAATAAGCAGATGGTGATCTCAAACAGGTCTAACGAATGGTTTTTGGAAACCTATTTGTAATAATGGCGTCATGGTGGCACAGTGGGTAAAACAATCGCCTCACAGCAAGAAGGTTGCTGGTTCAAGCCCCAGGTGGGTGAGTTGGCATTTCTGTGTGAAGTTTACATGTTCTCCCCATGTTTGCATGGGTTTCCAGCGGGTGCTCCGGTTTCCCCCACAAGTCCAAAGACATGTATAGGTACATATAGGTGAACTGGGTAAGCTAAATTGTCCGTAGTGTATGTGTGTGAATGAGTGTGTATGAATGTTTTCCAGTGATGGGTTGGCAGTTCATTTCGCTGTGGTGACCCCAGATTAATAAAGGGAGCCGAAAGGAAAAGGAATGAATGAATTAATTAATGAGTGAATCTTTGTAATAACCAAAACAATTCCATTCATCAACAATAGTTCTTAATAATCAATTCAGTAAGTAACACTTTAGAATAATGGTATGAAAAATCTTGCACAACATTTATACATCATAGTTCTACATTTACTAATGCATTATTAAAAATCTAAAGTTGTGCTTGTTAATATTAGATAATGCACAGTGGGTTAACATGAACGAACCTAATTTAACTTAAATAACATTATTATTTTGCTATATATATTGCGATATGAATACAATTTCACCAGATGACTTAACATTACTATTTGGAAATAATTTATAATGTTAGATTGATTGGGAGGATTCTGAAGTTGGAGAGCATCTCCATAAAATCTATACAAATTTGGGGTCTCTGACAGATTTTTTTCTGTGGTTTGTACTATTTGCAGTGCATTACTGTATTTGCATGTGTTGGGAGTATTTTCAGGCATAATAATCTATAAATATAATCAAGAAAAAGATATAATTGAAATAAAGTGTTTTATTGTGTGCCGAATTTAACAGTATTCTAGTACAGTAACTGAATGATTTAATTTAATTTTTATTGATAATTTAATAAAATTAATCGTAGTTATGGTCAGAAAAGATGCAATTTCTTTTACCTGAATGCTCTTAAAGTCATTTTACAATTACAGGCATTGAAAAAAAAAACAGAAATACAGAACATTAACTAACATTAAGTGTTATCATTCAACCTTTACACTCTCTACTGTTTTAAAAATAAATGACTTATATGCTTCATTATATTTAATGTCCTTGAATCAAAAGTCAGAAATGTGAAGATATGAGACAAAAATGACCCTGTATGAGTTCTTGATTGTTTTTATAAAATAACTATATTTATAAAATGATTCAGCAATATGACGTGATCTAAAGTGCACTTGTTCTTTCTTGTTACTGACACGTAAGATAAGTGAGCAAAAACTGACATTTCAAGTGAATTCAGAGGCGTCAGTTCAAAATTATAAATCATTTTACAAAGCTTGCTTATCATAGTGATGTGGACTAAACTACCTGACAAAAGTCTTGTCACCGATTCCCGATGTAAGGGCAAAAAATAATAACTTGACTTCTAGTTAGTCATTTGGAAAAGTGTTAGAAGGTAGATTTTTCAGATGAATTATCTGTTGAGCTGCATCCCAATCATCACAAATGTTACAGAAGAGCTATCAGTCTAGTTTGGGGAAGGAAAAATCATGGTTTGGGGTTACATTCAGTTTGGGGGCAAGCGGGAGATCTGCAGAGTGGGTGGTAACATCAACCTGAGGTATGAAGACATTTGTGCTGCCCATTACATTACAAACCCCGGAAAAGTAGACATCCTTCAGCAGCGCTCCTTCTCATACTTTAGCCTCCACAAAGTTCCTGAAAGTAATGAAGGCCAAGGTGATCCTGGATTGGCCAGCTCAGTCACCAAACATGAACATTATTGAGCATGTCTGGGGTAAGATGAAGGAGGAGGCATGGAAGATAAATCCCAAGAACTCCTGCAAGAACGCTTTCTTTGCCATTCCAGATGACTTTATTAATAAGTTATTTGAGTCATTGCAAAATTGTATGGATGCAGTCCTCCAAGCTCATGGGAGTCATACACAATATTAACTCTTTTTCCACTGCACCATGACTTTATATTCTATACTGTTCATTATTTCTATTAAGACTTTTGTCTAAGCAAAGTCAGACCTTACTGTTTTAATTAAATAATTTAAAATCAAGGCATGATCATATTTTATTTTGGTAAAATAAGCATAGTCTAGAGGCCTGTGTCTCTTATATAAGCCACTTCTAATATCAAATGATTAACAAGAAGTTGGACCAGTTATTATTTGTTGTTCCTTAAACTTGGATAGGTAACAAGACTTTTGTCAGGTAGTGTAAGGATCATAGAGAGTACTAAGCACTTATTTGAGCACAAATCACAATGCAAATCATTTAAAAAAGTTTTGTACCCTTTTCCCAACACGTGCCTTTCTCCAACTTTATCCCGAGGGTCTTTTGAAAGCAGGGTGTAGTGTGAGTAAAGGTATAGATTTTCATAGGGTATGATAATTTTCTATAGGAACTATATATATATATATATATATATATATATATATATAT
>CAIGQQ010035257.1:2754384-2771484 GCA_903798035.1 Danio albolineatus | reverse complement strand
ACCCCCTTGCTCCCCCCTAACGTCACGCATGATTTTATTTTTGTTTACATCAAATATGATGACCACTTTCAATTTCAAGTTACTCCGAATTTGATGTCATGCAACTTTCGCTGTCCGACACTAAACAATTCCACTGCATATTAATCGATTCTTCTGCTGCACACAAATCCATATCGGCATCATTTATCTCAGTAATGCCTCTATTACTCCCGAAAGTCTAAAGCCTAGGACTATCAAAAGATGAGAATTTAGACGGCTCGACCTATTTGTGCAAAATTAATTACACTGCCAATTTCTAAGTGCTCCATTTAAATCTTTAAAGCAAGTCATTTTTTGCATTTGTCAGGATCTCATCTCTCTCTCTCCCTCTCTCTCTTTTTCTGCATCCTGTCCAGATCTGTAAACCATCTGTCCCTTGGGGGCGTCCCTGCCTGGCACAGCTTGCCAGCCTGTCTGACCACATCCCCGCTGGCAAGAGTGCCAGCTGCAAGTTTGCTCTCTGCATCTTTGGCGCTCTCTCTCTATCTCTCTCTCTACCCCATCACTTTTAGTGCCCACAGCCAGACTGGTGTCTCCAGATGCCCAGGGGGGTGAATGGGGGTTTGGGAGGGTACGGTGCCTCCTAGACAGCAGATGCTGCCAATTAACTTCCCCGCCACAGGCTCGCAGAGGGAGTGTGTATGTGCAGGGCAGAGGGGAGGCTGTGTGTATGTTTGTGGGTATATTGGTCATGGTATTTACTGACTTGACCAAAGCCTTCTTTTTCTGGGACTGAACATACTTCTCTCTCTCTCTGTGCCTTTGGCCTGTCCCTCTGTGCCACATGCCACACTGGGACCTCTGAAACATCTCAATTACAACCAGAGAGAAATGTGTCAGCCAACTGGCCTTGTGAGGACATCAGAAATTTACTCAAGCCTGCAGTTTACCATACAGTACATTACAAAACATCATGTTTAACGGGGAAATACAGTAGTATTGCGCAGGCACTCTGCATCAGGGGTTGCCAAACTTTTCAGCCTGTGACGCCCAAAATAACAATGCGAGTGACTGGTGACCCCCACACTCCTTGGAAATGGTTTTAAATATACAAATGTTGTGCACGCAACAATAGGCCTATACAAACACAAGCATATTGACAACACAAAAAAGTGGGCACATTAGCCCCTTTCACACATACAGACCTTTCCGGAAAATTACCATCAATTTTCTGGAAAGTCTATATGTTGAACAGGCCCTTTTCGAAAATACCGGTAAATTCGTTCCGGCAATTTTCCGGAAAGAGAAGTTGTAACATTACCAGTAATTTGCCTGAATGCTGTGCTGTGTAAACGCAGAAGGAACATTGCTGGAAAAAGCGCATTCACGCTTAGAACGTGAAGTGACACGTCTACTCCAACCCATCAGAACATTCAGACACATTCACGTCCTGGCTGTTTATAAAAATAAAAGCCTTTGAATATTTTTCCAGATACATTCAGCTGCTAGTTGTTGCTCAGATAACGCTTCTATGTTCCTTCTTAATGCCACTGTGGAAAAAAAATTATCGATAAAATGCTTATGTTAAACTGTTTGTTTACCTTCAAGCTCTGCTTCAGTTACTGGACGCGTTTGCACATGAAGTGCTCCAGTGAGCGCCAACACACATTCATACAGTATGTACATCTCGACATGCGAAAGTATTCCTCTATATGTATTAGAATTAGTAATGTAGTCAAATGTGTAAACTTTTAGCTGCAGTTCGCGTTTCTGCCTTTGGATGTCTCTGGGACAAAGCAGCTGCATGAATGCTACAGCTTTAAATAAAAGTGAGTCATCAACAAAACCCCGACCTATTCTATGTTTACAAATACAAGCGGAGCCATTTAGAGCTCATTTCTGATTAATGATGACAGAATTTACTGGTATTTTGGAATGAATGTGTGAATGATCTTTTCCGGAAAATTTCCGGAACGTCCTCGACTGTGTGAATATCACTTTTTTGAATTTACCGGTAAAGTCGTTCCGGTAATTTTCCGGATATTTACCGGTATCGTAGTGTGAAAGGGGTAATGATTTCAGCACAAGTCTATTCTTGTTAAATTTTGGAGACCGCCACTCAGAAATCATCCTCAATGTTCAGTTGTGGCCTGTATTTATTTGTAATGTATTTGATTGTCAAAAAGGTGTCAGACAGTTTATCCTGGTGGTTTAAATCAATCTGCTGCATCTGACGCCATTGCTGTGTCAATCTAACGTAAACACACCTGTGAGAGAAAAAAAAAATCAAAAGGCTGATGGCTTTTATTTGCGAGTTGTTGCTTTGTAATGTAACTATTAACTACTATGTTTTCATCTTGTGTGGGTTATGGATAAATTACGGTTATTTTAATAGTGTAATAAAATTTATTTGACCTTTTGGAAATCAACAAGCAACTCCTTGTGATTGTCCCACGACCCTCCAGGGGGTCCCAACCCACCACTGCTCTACATATAAACCATATTTAGATATCTGCAAATATGTAAAAATCAACAATATTTATGACATCACAACAACGATTTTAATGCTCACATTTGCATAGAAAAAGGATTCAGCATTTACATTACAAACATACTGTTTGATTGTTTTGGTTGCACAAATTCTTGTGTAACATTTTAAGTTCATATCGGGGAAGTTCTCTATTATTTTAAACACTGATACCTGATTTGGATGTAAAATTATTAACCCTCCGGTGAATTTGTTGTTCTTCTTCAAATATTTCCCAAGGGATGTATAACAGTGCAAGTTAATGTTCACAGTATTTCCAATATTTTTATTTATTTCTTCTAGAGAAAGTAATTTCTTTTAGCTTGGCTGGAATAAAAGAATAAAACATTTTTATGTCAATATCATTAGATATTAATGTTTCATTTTTTTCCCTGACTTTTTTCTACAGCACAAACTACTTTCCAGTAATTTGCCTAATTAACTGAACTTGTCTAGTTAACCTAATTAACCTAGTTAAGCCTTAAAGCTGAATATTAGGATTTTGCTTAATAACTAGTAACATATTTGTTCTGTTACCGTGGCAATGACAAAAGTTATTAGTTATTTCAAATGAGTTACTATAATTATTATGTTTAAAAATGTGTTCTTCGTGCTTAGAATTAAAATACCACAGGAGGACTAATAGTTTTTAGCCTTGTACTCCAATACACACAACAATTATATTTTACATTTTTATTTTTGTTCTTTTAAATTTTGATGTGAAATACTGTATGACCAACTGTACCTTCCAACTAATTTGATGAATAATTCCAACTAAAAAATGACATTAAACTGACTTAAAACAACCAGAATGACTAACTTATTAAGGCTAACTTATTTTGAAAACTTAAATGAATATATAAACATATGCTATCATTGATCCTTTTATATTTTACAATGTAGACATTTTTTGGACAGTTGTCATTCCTGAGCCTCTCTCAAACGATGTTGCAAAGACAGTTCAGCTGATTTGTTCTCAGGAGGAGAGAACAACATGAGGTACAAAACAAGCCAAACAAAGAACTAAAGAGTCTCAGATGTCTGACGGCACCTCAGCAAGTGTGTTTGATTGATGCGTGTCAGCATGTGGACGCAAGTGCGAAAGCAGGAGCAGCTGCGTACTGACCAAACACATCGCCTGCACGGACCACTCGACCAATAACACACACTCAACATTTCCTCCTTTATGAGACTCACTCGGTAAAAGTGAAACTAACCATTAAAGTCAGCATGAACTGAAAGTTACAACCGTTTTTTTTTTTTTTTCTCAGTATTGATAAGTGAGAAAACTGTGGACTTAGCCTGTTTTTTCCACTGCAAGCTGATTTGATTTAATTTGATTTCATTCAAAATGATTAGGAAAATGGCTTCGGGAGAGTTAATACAACCTAACAGTTGTCAAAACAGACAGTTGGAGAGGTTTGGTTAAGTATGTTAGCCACTCTCGATATCTCAGACAGACCTAATGTGAGAATTTAACTCAAAACAAAGTGCATTTTAGATTTTAATTTTAGATTCATTTAGATTCTCTGTCCGAGCCAGAGCCTGATATTTCCTGCCACTATCTTCGGGCTGGGCCGGGCCAGGCCATGATCAAGCATTTTGGATTTTATTTTATTACTTAATTAGCCTAATAGTGTGGAGAGCTGTGCACAGATCTATAATGAAAGCATTCAATTACTTTCACACCATTTGTGCTCATTTAAGATATAAAACACGGCAGGAAGGACATGTTTACATATTATTAATTGTATTTGTCTGTTTAAAACACACCCAAATCCACTTTTGCTCATCTTCAAATCAATATGAGCACAGTTCGTCAGTCAGCACCGTTGATTCAGATATTGCATGGTGAATGCTGCCATTTTTATATTCATTTCAACATGGTTTCAAACCAAAATAAAGTGAAAGCATAGTTCTCTTGAACAGCTCTTGCAATTAGGCTATACCACATTTAAGATGGTCTCTTTGATGATGCTTTCACTTTTCATAGTAATATTAAAAATACGGGAGAAATCTGTGAAAATACATAACCAGGATGATGGTGGGATAGAAAGGTAAAAAACGAGAGTGTGCCAGCAAAAATAGCAGGATTGACAGGTATGCAGAAAGGATGACAATCAATGTCTTCTTTTATTACTTCTTCAAGCAAACCCCTGAGAGTAAGGTAAAACAAATCTAAATTAATTTATGTAGTTTAAAGAGCCCCTATTACGGGTTTTTGAAAATGACCTTCCATGCAGTGTGCGACACAGCACTAAGTCTCTATATCGCGTATAAATCCTTGTTGAAAACACAACGTTTTTACGGATTTTAATGCGTTTGTGAGCTCGCGATCCTCTGCCGTTTGACGTTGCTATGGCCACCGTCAGCTGTTCCTACACATGTAAGGCGGTCAAGTTTAAAAACAGTTCAGCTTTTGCCACGGTGTGGATTAATACTGAATGCGTGTCATGATTAATAGAGCAATATGCTGGTGTTAAACTGCATTGCTTTAATGCACTCCTGCATTGTGCAAACTGTCCAACAAACTGTCGCAAACTTGTATGCTTGCAACTACACCTGTAGAGCTGTAGTTAGAGGCATAGTTCCTGGCTGTGTTCTATTCCCCATTGTCCCCCCTATGCCCTGTTCATTTAGAACGTTCTAACATGAATAGGGCATAGGGGGGACAACGGAGAATGTTCGTTGGAATGATGAAATTGGGAAACACTAAATCATCGAACTATGTTTGTAAGGATGGAACTTGTGACCTTAGTTAGCTAACGATGGTTTTCAGAAACGCACCCTAAGATGCCCCGACTTAGGTAGGGTCAGGTTTAATTTTTTGGGCTTGATCTAAGCTCTATTTTAGATTACAAGGATAAGCCCTTTTTTTTCTTAATGACATGCACAGATGAGTTGTTCACCACAAAACAAGCAATGTGAGCAAACAAAATCATATGGTTAGTGTTGATTTCATTTGTACTTCAACAAAGCGAATCGCTTAAAACTGCAACAGAAAACGGTAAAAACTGAGGGTGGTCAACTCAAACGGTTAACTGAAAGCGATTTGTAAAGTAGATCAGCGAAGCCGATGGTAATTCTTCCTCTATGAGCTCACCAGAGGACGTCGCACAGGCTTTCATTTTTGCTTGAGAGATTAAAATGGCGACTTTCCTGCTTTGTCTCTCGTTCTTCTATTAGACGAGTGACAGATTACTACTTACTGAGGAGAGAGAGAGGGAAGTTTGGCTCCAAATGGGGAAGGAGAAGCTGGAACTGCGGCATTATGCAGTAAAGGTAAATCACTCAGTGCGATGGAGCTCTACAAAGCCATTTACACATATAGCACCTCTGCATGCAAATTCAGAACGGCTCGCCACATGCCGGGCAGGTATACGTGCACACGGGTTGAACGGGTTTGACTGCGTAACCTCTCCTTCTCTCTCACTTCTGGACGCGAAGTACAGCCAAGCATCTGCTAAGAGTCTGTGCGATTGATTAAGCTGATGCAGCGGCGATCGAAACCACTTATAAAGTCAATAGCATTAGTTTGCTGTTGGGACGAACATGGTGTAAATACCATGTTTTACATACTGCTGAAGTCAAAATTATTAGCCCTCCATGTGAATTTTGTTCATTTTTTTTGAAATATTTACATTTTAAATATTTTTAAAAATAACCTTTTTTAGGTTACGCATTACTTGAAGAGGTGTTCACAAGAGTCATTAAACCTTTATAACCATGACACGACACATGTCATGAATGTGAATGATATTTTATGCTTATAATAAAACTTGACATTTCCCAGGGATGGGTTGCGGCTGGAAGGGCATCCGCTGCATAAAAATATGCTGGATAAGTTGGCGGTTGATTCCGCTGTGGCGACCCCGGATTAATAAAGGGACTAAGCCGACAAGAAAATGAATGAATGAATGAATAAAACTTGACCTGAACAAATAAATCACAACCAGTTTTTATCTTTGTCAGGACAGCTTAGCATTACCAAAACAAAACAAAAAATATGTCATAAATCTGTCATAAACATGATTATCATGAAGCCATTATAAATATGTCATGAGTTTTATTACACTCTCATTCATATTTTATTTTACCTCAAATACAGTGGTACCGTAAGCTGATGAAGCAGAATTCAAAACTACTTATTAAGTCAATAGCATTAGTTTGCTGTTGGGAATAATATGGTGTAAAAGTTAAAATTATTAGCCCTCATGTGAATTTTGTTTAAATTATTTTCAAATGTTTCCTATGTGCTGTTTAACACATTTTACCTAATCTTCTAAACCTAATCTTTTCAGGTAACACTTTACTTGAAGTCATTATACTCATTAAACTAGTCATTAAACTCGACACACGTCATGAATGTAAATGAGAATTGATGTATGCTTATAGCAACTGTCAATAATACAATAAATGTCATGATTTTAAAAAAATACATTAACTTCAGTACAGTGGTAGAAGCAAAGCTAAATCGGTCATTAAAATATCATTAAAAATGAATGATGCTGTTAAAATGAATAATGACATTTTTAATGAGACGTTTCAATGACAAATACAATTTGTTCCACTGAAAAAGTGATCAAAAATATTCATGACACAATTATAATGGCCTCATGATAATTATGTTTATGGCATATTTATGACATATGTTGTCCTAGTAATGTTAAGTTGTCATGACAAAGATAAAGACTGGTTGTGATGTATTTGTTTGTTGTCATAACTAACAATGTCATATTTGCAATAAAATGATATAAATGACACTAAATTACAGTTGTCATGTAGAATGCAGGCGCCACGGTGGCCTAGTGGTTAGCACGTTCGCCTCACAGCAAGAAGGTCACTGGTTCGAGCCCCGGCTGGGTCAGTTGGCATTTCTGTGTGGAGTTTGCATGTTCTCCCCGTGGTTTGTGGGTTTCCTCCGGGTGCTCCGGTTTCCCCCACAAGTCCAAAGACATGTGGCATAGGTGAATTGGGTAGGCTAAATTGTCCGTATAGTGTATGAGTTTGAATGTGTGTGTGTGGATGTTTCCCAGGGATGGGTTGCGGCTGGAAGGGAATCCGCTGCGTAAAAATATGCTGGATAAGTTGGCGGTTGATTCCGCTGTGGCGACCCCGGATTAATAAAGGGACTAAGCCGACAAGAAAATGAATGAATGTAGAATGCAGAAAATCTCTTTCGCAATCATGATTATAATGGTTATGATTCCTTATGGTCGTCGGTCTTTTAAATATTCCGGAGCATTGCTATGGAATAAACTGCCGATGGATATTAAAAGTATTACAAATGTGGTTAATTTTAGTTTGAAATCTAAAAGCTGGCTCTCAAGCAGAATAGTATGTTGATGAATTTAAAAGTACGTTTTAATGTTTTAGTTTTTTTTGTGATTGTATTTGTATGTACTTTTATAATGTGTCACAGTGCACCTGTCACAGAGCGTAGTATAATCTTTGTTTTTAAAACTTTATTGTGTATATGCTTGATGAATTAAATGTATTCACTTATTTTTTGTCAAATAAAACAAATAAATGAATGAATAAAATGGTTTCAGTCTTATGAACGCCCCTTCAAGTAAGCACTGCCTATTTTTAATAACTAATTTCTTATAACTAGCTTTTTTTTTATCTATGCCATGAAGACAGTACATAATATTTTACAAGATATTAGCATTCAGCTTAAATTAATTTATTTTTAATTTAATTAAATGCCTTAACTAGGCTAAACGTTAATTAGACAAGTTGTTGAACAACAGTGGTTTGTTCTGTAATCAACGGAAGAAAGAAAATCTTAAAAAGAACTTAATAATGATTTTTAAAATTCAAATGAAAACTGTTTTTATTCTGCTTTGTCCAGATGAAAAAAATATACATTAGTAATAAATAAATAAAAAATGAATACATATAAAAATCTGCAAGGAGGAATGGCAGAGGATCCCCTAATCCATGTGTAAAACAACTCATGACTGCATTAGATCCAAATGGTGCTCCTATACTGAGCAAAGGGTCTGAAAACTTAGGACCATGTGATATTTCAGTTTTTCTTTTTTTAATAAATCTGCAAAAATGTCAGCAATTCTGTGTTTTTTCTGTCAATATGGGGTCCTGTGTGTACATTAATAAAGGGAAACAAATGAACTTAAATGATTTTACTGTAGCAAATGGCTGCAATCTAACAAAGAGTGAAACATTTACGTGGGTCTGAATACTTTCCTTAGCCACTGTGTGTATAGGAAATAGTGTGAAAATGTCTTTGCTCTGTTAAACACTTGGTAAATATTCAAAAAAGATATAAAATTGCACAGAAGGGCTTATAATTTACATGCCTTCAACTGTTCACATCTGCTTACTCTGCCTATCTTTTGTTTATGATATGTGCGATTGCATGAAATTGTGCTAATTAGCCTGTGCTAATAAGCTTTTTCCTTTCTGCTGTGAAACTCTACTTTAAGTAATTACACAGGAGGGGGAGAAAAGTGTAATTAACCTTTACTATTATTACAGAAAATTTAGCAAAAATATTTGTGTCACCTTGCAGGCCGATACCGTAAACATTTCTTGCTAACGCAGTGAGAAAGAACTCAAATAGTTTGGTATAATTCATTTCTGACCTGTTGTCCCTCAAACCACAGTCTAATTAAGCATATAAGGCCCTTCATCTCCAGCAATAGCTCTAGGCTCTGGTTCGGTTTGATAACATAGACTCCATAGTTCTAATATCCCTCATTTTTACAGGACCTATTCGTCCATTCTTCCCGTTGAACAGATTGACGGATGGCTTGGCTTCCTTGTCATTTAGCATCATTATGAAATTAGGTGCTCATTATCAAAATCGCATACACCTATTCTCATTCCAGTTGGTTCTCTGCCACTCGCCAGTGGAAATGGTTTCCGCAGGGCTCGCAAATCACACGTAGATGGTCTAAACTACATGCAAACAACCATTATCTTTCTATAATGGTGGAGAGTTCAAAGTGCATCCTTGAGAAACTCACAAATCAATAGCGAAGGCTTTCATGGTGGGCTTTAATGAAGGCAAAGGGCCATGGGAAAGGGGAGAAACTGACCTTTTATGTACTCCATACATGCATCCATTAGACTAACCACAAATTAGATGCAAACGGGATATAGCATGTATCAATATCATTAAAGTGCCGTATTCAAAGATGCCTCCGTATAAATGTGCTGGGTAGTAATTGAATACAAGTAATTCAAAACTTAAGCACTTAATAGTAAGTTAAAATTTAGATTGAAAGGCTTATAATCTGATCACATGATTTTTTTTGTGGAAGACACGATCACATTTTGAAAATAATTTGTGACCCATGCTAAAAGTTGATCTGATGCTTTAAAGCATTGCTTCATAAGACCCCCATTTCCCCTGGAACCTATTGTAAGGCCCCCCTGCACATTTAGTGATATTAAGTTTGCAGTAGGTATGACAAAAAAGGGTTGTTTTCAAACAAACTATATGTTTATTATATCTAGATATGTTTAGGAACAAATAATAGCCTAATGTACAATATAAAAGCAAAACATCATGGGCCATTTGTATTGAGTACACCTTGCGGTATTGGGGATGAGTCGTCTGCAAATGTCTTATTAATTTGGACGGCTTCATGCATTCATTAGCAAGAACTTTGGCGCAGGTAATGCACTGTAGCTGGGTTAGGAACTCTTTGCTTCGAGAAAATGAAATAAAACCATAACTATTTTAGGGTATTATCAGGTAACCATTTTTGTATTTCATTTTCATGTTTCCAGTATTGCTAGTGTTGTGACTCAAAATTTTTAAAGCTTCCACACCTGGGTGCAGTATGCATGGGTCATTACTATTACATGCTGAAGGCGAATCAGTGAAAGTCCATTTTTTGGTCAGCCAGGAGATAAAATGAACTGAGGAAACAAGATCGCTCTCCTACTTGTCCACTGCTAAAAATTTTTTTAAATATGATGCGACCCCCCACAGAGCTCACTGAGGCCCCCTTATGGGCTATGACCCCCCTGTTGGGAACCGCTGTTTTAAACTATGTAATTTTTTGTGTGGTAATTTTCACAAATTACTGATTTTGGAGGACAGAACTCTTTTTAATGCATGGATTCCCAAACATTTATTCCAGTCAATCATCTAAATATCTCAATAGGTAATTAATTACCATGAGGTTTAAAGTGGGAGTTATAGATGAATTAAAATGTCAAACGTTATCTAATATTAATCAAAACTTTGTCAGCGTACATTTAACGCACCTAAAAAAAAATCAGTAATCTAGAAAATTATGTTACTGACTACAATGTTTATTGTGTAATTTGCAACTATTAACAGACTATACTATTTAAAAAAAGAAATACGGTGGCCCTTATTTGCAATTTACAGGAATTCATGAATGCTCTTAAATAGCATTATTGGACCTTGTTCTTAACTATGTCAACTGTTATTATTGAGAACTACTCACTATACACTTTAAAGAGACTTTATTTGACACCTTTTTCAACATTTAAGATATGCCTTTTGTGTCTCCAGAATGTGTAAAGTATCAGTTCAAAATACCAATCAGATTATTTATTATACCTTTCAGAATATTGAAATTTTCAGCTCTGAACACTTTGTAGCTCTTTTTGTTGCCTGTGCCTTTAATTCAAATTAGCTAGTTCTCCCCATCCATCCTTCCCACATGCCTATCAGAGCCACAGAGATCTCTCCCTATGGCTCTGATGTGTGTCTCCAACTCCTGCTGTGTCTGCTGAAGAAGATCTCACGTAACGTTTGTGAGAAATACTACAGTAAGAACTTTCCCAATGATTATTAAATGTATTTGTAGTGGAGTCATTTCAAGCCTTTCTGCAACGATGAGTTATACACAAAGTCGTTACAAAGTTCACGCACACACGATTAACTTTGCACTGTTTTTGCATGGCAAATGTGACAGCATACACAATAATATACACTGCTGTATATTACATGGCTATATGTATGCTATTTACAAAATAAACCTGATTTAATGTCCACAAACTAGGATTGAAGCGTTTTATTTGATTATTGACATGTGGCTGTGGTGATCAATTACATAGACATTTTACTATCTTTATTACAAACAGGCACTGTTTTAAAAATGTTTTAAACTTGTAAAAACGTATTCTTGAAGTGAAAATGATGACAGAGAGCTCAACAGATCAGTTAATGTCAGTTGATTTGCGCATGTCCTGTCTTGTTGATTGATGATTATACGCGTTACTACGGAGACTGTCAATCAATTTGGTGGCCGTGGAAAACTACACTCCTACGTCACATTGTGGTGTACCTCAAAATGGGAGGAATTTGGATCTTATTTTAATGTTAGAAAAAAAAAATCCCATGCGACTGTGGACACACTATACCTACTCACAGTTCTGTTCAAACAGCTCCTAAAAGTAGATTTTCATCATAGGTGTCCCTTAACTAATTGACATTACAAATTGTATTATTCTGAAACGACTTTTGAAAAGTAAAAATGAAACTGCACAAGATCAGAAAAAAGTACAATACTGAACTACAGTAATTTTCATGATCAATCAATACCATATGAAGAGTTTAGATCCCAAAACCTCTAAATTTTGTCTGAAATTTTCTTCTAAAATTACCATTTTTACCAGGCTCCTGTGTGTAGGTTCAGAAATTTCACTTTTATGACAAAGAATAAGTTATTTTCATGGTCTTCAAAGTAAACTAACTCAACATAAAGGAAGCTAAGAATAATGCTCATTGCGCATCTAAACACTTCATATATGATTTCAAGGTAATAATATTGTAACTAAAAGTCATTCAGTTCAAATTATGATTTTCCAAAGCATAGATCAACGTCTCATAATGCAACTGGAACACTTAAAGGGATAGTTCACCCAAAAATGAAAATTAACTCTATTCATTCACCCTCAAGTGGTTAAAAACCTTTCTTTATTATTATTACGAGTTTCTTTATTCAGTTGAACAATTGAAGTTGTTTTGAAAAATGTAAGAAACCTGTAACCACTGACTTCCATAGTAGGAAAAGTCAATGGTTAACATGCTGTAAAAAAAATCTGGGCTTCACATAATTCCGTCATGTTGTTCCAACACAAATGGATTAAGATGACTTAATTGTTTAAACAAATCTAAGTGGACTGAACAAAAAACAATTTAATTGCCGCTCCCAAAACTCAATAATTGTGTTGATTATTTTTACATAAGTAGTTTAAACAAGCAGCCAAAATATTGTTTTGAGTGCAGTTTTTCAGCAATTTTCAAACCATCTCCTTTTGCATGCAACAAGAAAGAAACATTGTGTGGCAATGAATAATGAGAGAATGAAGAATTTTGAGTGAACGATCCCTTTAAATAAACGAAAACACCTGCATGAATCATGAGCAACAGGCAAGGCGATTAATTAACAGTTATTTGTTATAATGTATGGTAATCTACCCATATACAGAGGACTAGGAGTTTATTGGCATTCATGTTTATTACAGCACAGCAGGTAATATGTTCCGCTTGCGTCTCAAACTTGCCAGTCACCTGATCTCCGAGGACGAGCGCAATCGGAGCTCTGGCTAATCTGAAAATATGTTTGGGATACGTGTTCTCTCTCCACACTTCACTACTCAGCCCTGCCTGCGCTATAAGCTCCAACACCAGCAGGAAATGGCATTCAGCCAGAACGGAGATAAAACATAATGCAAAAACGCCACTCTGCCTGGCCTTGTCATCCACCATGTTATCCTCCTCTTCCCTCCAGTCTGTCACTCTGTGTCTCTACACCCCTCCACCCCCACATTTCTCATTTCCTCTCAGGAATGAAAGAACAGGACCCCCAAAATGAATAATGAAAGATTGGCATCAATGTTTTATGAAGTAGCCACCATATTATTTTGAAGGAAGGCAAGGATTAATGAAAATATCACTTATTTATTTGTGTCTAGAGGAGAGAAAAGAGAGAGAGAGAGCATTAGAGGGGAAGATTTGGGGCTGTTCGGTGACCACACACACACACCTTTCAAACCTGCCGAGGGCTTTCACACATGCCGCAGAAGCCTAATGGGCACCGGTAAGATTCATAAAAAAATCAACCCCAGGTCAACCAGACCAATTCACGGAGCGAGTGGGAAACTCCGGTTTATTAAAAAAAGGGACCCAAGTCGAATGAATTATTCTTGCTGATACTGAAATGTGATCTAAAATCAGATTTACTCCAGTGTAAGGGAAACCTATGAGGTTAAAAAAAAATAAAAAATCAATCCAATGAGTCAGTCGCATGCACAATGGATGCAAGGATATCAGTCAAAATTATAGTCAAAAATAAGGAATTATATTTGGTATAAAGCAAATTGAGTAGATTGTAGCAACATGTTTTGCACCGGGTCCCTATTTTGATGAAGGTTAAACATTCCTTCATTTTCCTTCGGCTTAGTGCCTTATTTATCAGGGATGCCCTTCCAGTCGCAACCCAGCACTGGGAAACACCTATACTCTCACATGCACTCATACACTACAGCCAATTTTGTTTACTCAATTCTGAATGTCTTCGGACTGTGGCAGAAACCCGAGCACCCAGAGGAAACCCACGTAAACACGGGGAGAGCATGCAAACTCCACACAGAAATGCCAATTGGCTTAGCTGGGACTCGAACCAGTGACCTTCTTACTGTAAGGTGACCGTGCTAACCACTGAGTCACCATGCTGCCCTGAGGTTAAACATTTCCACTTTTAATTAGTTCAATACAAAGTATCTTTACTGTAATTAAAACGATGAAATACACATATGATATTTGCATTGTGAAGTCAGTTGTTGCACATGCTTTTTATCAATAGAGTAAGAGGGGAAAAGAAAATCTTAATCAAAAAATTCATTCGAAATAAACCTCTGCTTCCTAACTGGTCTACTTTTTTTGGCAAATGAATAAATAATCTCCACATTAAGAATACTGTAGTCATTTATAGTCTGTACAGATTATAAATAAGTATAAGTAAGTGCAGCTTATCACAGCAGATTAAAACTATAGTATAGTACAAAAACACTATAGTATATAATTTGATATAGTAATTTTTCATGTAGGCAAGTACGAGTTTTTTCCAGAGAGCAAAATGGTACACAGCTTCCTGTGAGGTTTGGGTTAAGGGGTAGGATGGGGTGAGGGCAAACATACAGTTTGTAAAGTATTAAAACAATGAAAACCTATGTAACGTCCCCATAATTCACAAAAACAAACATGGGTGTTCTAAACATTTCAATTTGTATTTACTGCAATTTGACATAATATATATTTTTTTCATGTGGGAAAGTATTTTATAGTATTTTTTATTGTGTCTGCTTATGTGTGTGGGATAAACATAAAGGGCTCTATTTTAACGATCTAGTGTAAAGAGCATGGCGTAAAAGCAATAAGGGCATGTCCATATCCACTTTTGCTATTCTAAAGACAGAAAAATACAGCTTGCGTCGCGGCGCATGGTCTAACAAGGTTGTGCTTGTTCTTTTAATGAGTTATGGGTGTGTTTTGAGCATAACATGCATTAAACCAATCAGAGTCTCATCTCCAATTCCCTTTATGAGTCACCATCGCACATTTGATATTTTCACGGCAGACTACTTCACTAGCAAGAAAACCGTTAAACAGACCATCTGCATGAGGATAACGAACGAGTCTCTTCCATTTGACCTCTTTACTTTCTCTTCCCTTCGTGAATAAGGAAATGGTGTTGTACGCACTCCACTGAACACATTCATTAGCCTACATATTTAATGTCGTTTGTTATTAAATAAACTGACCTATCTCCAAACACACGTCCTTTTCTTATGCCCCATATTATGACACATACTGTACATCTCCAAAATCTGACACGTGGACAGACCTAAACTTGTTTTTATTACAACAAATATAAACATGCATATACTAAATAATACTGCTAATAATAATAACATTATACAAATACAGATTGTTATGAATAAACGGAAAAAAAAGCAGAAAGGCATGGAGGTAGTGGTTTTTATATACAAAATAAAATAATATATTTTTGTAACATCTTAATCCTTTATTTGTCTTTAATCCTTTAATCCTAATATTTGTGTATTGCTGTACATCCTGTGTGTATTAAGCAATGTGTAAGTGTTTGGACCTGCATAGGCGCATACTGTAACTAACATGCTTCGCCCTGGACTTTAGACCAGCTTTCAGTTGGTTAAGGGCGCAGTCTACTTCAGTTCCTCAAAATAGCAACGCCAACAATACGCCTTAATACACCTCCAGACAAGCACACCCATGAGTCCACAAAGTGCTTTGCTATTTAAACAATGTGGTGCAAAAATGTTAAAATTAGGGTTGCGCTGGTCTGAAAATAGCAACAAATCACGACAAACACATCTAGCGCCTTGTTGCACCGGATGTACGATAGGGTCCGAAGTCACAGATAATGTACTGAGGATCGACAATACAGTATTTGTTCATGTAAAGCTGAAAATGATTTATTCAAAATAAATATTCTAAAATATTTGAGTACATTTTACGATAAAATAAAATCAGAATTTCACATTTGATTTAAGGTGCTACCTAACATTTCTTTGGAAGGATACACAAAAAGCCTTATGTGTCTGAACAACACAAGGTAAATGATTACAGAATGTTCTGGATGATCTTTCATTTTCTCTCTCTTTAAGAAGGCCAACCCTTGTAATAAAAAAAATCGAAAGTATTAAAGCACCAAGCATTAAACATTACCTAAACATGCTCAAATAAAAGTACTGTCAATTACTGTCGGCGAAATATAATTTCTTGTCTTCCCCTTTTCTCTTGATTTTATGTGAAACAGGGCTTGTTTTGTTGTGATTCACCCACACAGCGAGAGCCCCAGGAGAGCAGCGCATGTGTGTGTGAGTGTGTGGGGCTTCAGGCCTGTAAGATCAAACAGACGGAACATTCAAACAGAGCAGGTGCCTCTGCCACATTCACTCAGCGCAACACACATATCTGTAATAGCCCACACCTGAGCTTGACAAACACACGCTCACACACACAATGATCACAGCTGAGCCTGAGCTGCATGCTGCAGTCGTGTTTCCTCCGGCCCGCTGACTATGCCTGGCCCCCGTCCCGTCCCCGTACCTTCCCATCCCGCACCCCAGCAGAGACATTACAGCACTGCCATTCTTCACTGTCTGCTTATGACGCTGGATGACTTTCGTTTAAAGCCACTGTGGCTCCTCAAACTCCCGGCTCGGGCCCCTATTGTTCATTCATGCAAGGGAGGGGCTTGGCTGCGTATTGAACTGAAAGCTAGGATTGGTACCGCAGAGATATGGGCGGATTGTTACGGCGAGTTAGTGCTTACTCTGTAAGAAATAACAGTTCACAACTGGAAAATGGAGAGCGGAGAGTTCGTGACCACAATTTTTCTTCCGCCGGTCGAAGGCAGACGCACACATAAGCTTGGGAGCAGCCTCATAACGCACACATACACACAATCCCACAGCAGAATTTGTGTCCTGCAGTGGTTTTAATCTTCATTCTCTGCTTGTCAGAGCTCTCTCTGGGTTTCTGCGCGCGTGTGTGTGTGTGTGTGTGTGTGTGTGTGTGTGTGTGTGTGTGTGTG
>CAIGQQ010035257.1:2730482-2754374 GCA_903798035.1 Danio albolineatus | reverse complement strand
TGTGTGTGTGTGTGTGTGTGTGTGTGTGTGTGTGTGTGTGTGTGTGTTTGGACAACATCCTGAGTTTTACAACTGGCTGCAATTCATGACTTAGAATTTGAGTTGAATTGGCCACTCCTGACAGGATATTGAAAAACACTGATAGAAAAGAAGATATACTGCATTGCACTGAAAAAAAGGCATTACACAAATGAGAAGCTGAATGAGATTAGCTGGAGGGCGTTCATTTTGCTGTTTTATTAGCTCATTTCTTAATATTCTAAACTGGACTGCAACTACTTCATTGTATCAGTTGAAGTCAAAATAATGAGCCCTTTCTGAAAAATTTTAATACTTAATCAAATATTTGCTGTTGAACAGAGCAAGGACATTTTCACAGCATTTCCTTTTATGTGTTTTTATTCTGGAAAAAAGGGTTAGTTTTTATTTTGGCAGGAATAAAAGCAATTTTTACATGCTTTAAATAATTCTTAAGGTCAATATTATTAGGCTCCTTAATATATTTTTTCGATTGCCTACAGAACAAAGCACTGACTTGCCTATTTAACATAACTTGACTAGTTAACCTGCTTACTGTATACTACTTCAAGCTGAATACTAGTATCTTGCAAATTAACTAATAAAATATACTGCCATCATCTAATCTAATATAAAATACTGTCATCCTGGCGAAGACCAAATCAATTAGTTATTAAAACTAATATTTTTAAAAATGTGTTGAATTTTTTTTCAATTAAACAACACTAGGAAAATAAAATAAATCACAGAAAGGCTAATGATATTGCCTTCAATTGTACGTTGTGACCTTCTGCATGTTGGTCTGCGTAGCCGATGACCTAGATAGTGCCTTGTGCTAATTGCACACCATTACCAACAACGCATGAAATGGGCCCAAGATCTATGAGACTGGACTGTAGGTGACTGGAAGAAAGCGATTTACTACTATTAATAACAAAAGCTACACGGCACATGGGTTTATTGTTGGGTGGACACAGCCTTCTTGGGATGCTTTTGAGCCCATTACGTCAATAACACAATCACTGACAATCATTGACACTCAGCACAATCAAATGCACCTATTAATGGCAACTGTGGCCAGTACCAGTGATGGCCATTTCCAAAAGGATAACATGCCACGCCACACTAAAAGAATCATCAAGGAATGATCTGAGGAACATGCAGGTAATTTTTATTATTGTTCCAGATTTCTTCCAAATTTTTCTTCTAAATTGGCCTGATATGAACTCAATGTAATGTTTTTGCTTTGATTACAAAAACTACAGGTATACTCACTCATTTTAATAAGCGTTAAGAAAGGCACCCAATTAACAAAACATATTATTATTATTATTATTATTATTATTATTATTATTATTATTATTATTATTATATCTTATTTCTCAACTACTCAACCATATTCGGTGTGTTTTCTATTTTGACAATTTTTAACAATTCGTTTAAAGAACCACTTTACTTTGTTTGGAAATAAAATAACTCTCCTAGTGTTAAACAGTTTAATTAAAAAAGTTTCAAGGTTTTAATAATTTTTGAAACCATGCACCTGATCTGTATGTCTGGCAGGATCACTATTAGTATAGCTTAGCCTAAATCATTCAATTGTATTGGACCATTAGCATCTCAAACACATAAAAAAAAAATAATAAAGTTTGATAACATTTCTATTTAAAGCTTGAGTACTAAGACTGACAGAAAATAAAAATTTGCTATTAGGTTGATAGGGCTAGGAAGTATACTCTCATTCTGGAGTAATATTCAAGGATCTGTGTTGCCGTACCATGGCTTCAGCAGGTGCAATATTACGCAGGGTTAATAATGATTAATATAATGTCTATATTTATATTTCATTAATAACACAACACATTTTGATATAGGCATGAATGATTAATTCATAATTAATGATAGGATAATGAAGCAAGTTGTGCAAATTAAGGGATTTCGCTGCCACTAGTTGTGCACATGCATATGTGTGTATTGTCAGTGCTGATGCAGTGACATGTGTCAGCGTGACTGAAACAGCTCTGATCATAAAGCTGTCTTTAGGCCGCTGGAGGAGATGGACTGGGTGAAGCTGCACACCTGTCTCATGTCCTCCTGCTGAACTGGAGGATTTGTTTCTGTGGCCTTAAAAGTAGAATTTTGAATCACAGAATGGCAGAAACGTTCAGAACTTATCCCAAACACCCACAAAAACTCACTCTGACGCTGCACCGTACTGACCCAGCTCTAAAATAAGTCCCAAAAGGGGAGATACAGAGTTGGGGTTGTTTCCCCCCTGAATTATTACCCCCTAATGTTTATTTTTTCCCCCATTTCTGTTTAAGTTTTTCAACACATTTAGAATTATTATTATTAAAACTATTATTATTATTTACTATTATTAAAACATAATGGTTTTACGAAAGCAGCTCTAAATATTCTCGTATAATGCCTGAGGGGTTTAAAGGAAACCTTAAGATCCTTCAGGTTGTCTGGTCTGGGTTGGCGCTCTTTTCTCTTCATTTCACTCACCCATTTTCTGAAGGGTTCATGTCAGGGCTATGGTCAGGCCATGGCAATACCTTACATCTGTGCTTATAGTGACCCATTTTGTTTAGATTTTAATTAGTGTTTTGGATCAATGTAGTTATGAAACATCAAATCATAAGATGTTGTTATGTAATCTCTGATTATATCTAAACGATATGCCTCGGACTTCTGACAAAGAAACATGGCTGTAGCATTAAAAATCCTGTAAAATTTTTAAACTGTGGACACATGATATGTTATATTCCTGTGTGCAACAAACCAATCTTGTTTGTTTGTTTGTTTTTTTCATCTGAACATAGAACCCATCCCGTTTGAAGGTCCAGTAGCGTCTGACAACTGAATATGCTTGCATTTATTACTAAAATGTTTTGAGAAAGTTTGCCCGAAATTGCACATTTTATATATACACATTAGATATGTAATGATTCTGTGCTCATATTTACCATGGGTGTCTATAATTTTGACCATGACTGTATAAAGAACACCAACTCCAGCATGAGCACTGGTACTGCTTTGGTGAGAAAAAAAAAATTGCTTGCTCTCTCTCTCTCTCTGCCTGCAGGCACTGGAGCATGTGAGATTTGCTGGATTCACTCCATTCACATTTCTCTTTGAGTTTTAGCCTCTCACCTTACACACGTGCACGCACACACACACATACACACACACACACACACACACACAGACACAACAGCAAGGAAGCAGTGTGCTGGCACTAGGAGGTCCTCTCCCTCTGGGCTCTACTCCATTTTACTTGAGAGTTGAAGTGACCTTTGCGGTGCAGCTGCAGGTCTTATGATTTATGTACCCAAACAAAGAGCAGTGCAGCGAATTCTAACCAGAATCGCTGTATGATACCAGAGAATAAGACAGTAAGACAAAGAGATTGCAAAAGTACACCCAAACCGAAGAGAAAGAAAGTCAATGGGAAACTAGATGCTGGAAAATGCAACATACAGGGAAAAATGCATCTGCAGGCTGGGTTTCATGAATGAACAGAACACATCAGGAGAAAATGGATAAAATGATACATAAACTCAAAATCAAAAGTTACAGTAAGGACTTTTACTTTGTTACAAACATCTGCATTTTAAATAAATCCTGTACTTGTGGGCCAAAGAATTAATAAAACAACTAAACTTATTCTGGTTGCCACGTAATACTACTGCAATGATGGTCCAGGGAAAATGTTTAGTTTAGTTTATTTGAAGAAAACAAAAACAAAACAAAGGCTAAAACAAAACAGCACAAAAACCCAGGAGCACAGTCCAAAGACCAGAGAACAGATAGCGACCACATACAAACATTCGATAGCCAACAAACACAGACTGAAACACAGGGCTATATACAGGTATGTGTGATAATGAGCCACAGGTGTGGTGTAATCAAAGCTCATGAACATTGGTGTGAGGTGCAGAAGATTATGGGATGTGTAGTCTGGTTCAGTGGCAGATGTGATGTGTAGACTGCCCTCTAGTGTGCCCGTAGGGTGACCATGAAAACTACACAGCACAAATCATTTCAAATTTGTAAACGGAAGAAATTTATCCTAAAGTCTGTGTGAAATCAAACTTTACAAAGTTTATTTTGCTAACGCATATTGTAATTCTTTAAGTGCACAATTAACCTGTGCAAGTTTTGGTAATCTTCAACTAAAATCTGATGGTTTGCTTTGCTTTAGGCTGCATTTACACTGCAGACCTTGATGGTCAATTCCGATTTCGCGACTGTTTCTGAGTTTTTTGATGACTAGCTTACATCATCTTTTAAAAGCGACTCCTAACAAATTGTCTGCATTTACACAGCAACGACACAATGACACCGAAAAAAAAACGCGGACGCTGACTGACAGCTGATAATAAAAAAGCCCTCCATTCCTGTATTTAATGTGTTTGCAGGGTTTATTTATTTATTTTTATTCTTATTAACAGGGTGTTTTACTATAGTTTATTAAAACTTCTCATTTTGCCATCTTGTTTTAATCTAGACCTTTTTAAACCAGTTGGCATCTTAATCGTAATGTCCATGGAGTGATTTATGCGTGTGATGTATGCAACAGTTTTATATTACTTTATAATGGTTACGTGGTTACTGTGCTGAAGTCTGTTCCAAAATGAAAGCGTCAGAGTTGTTGTCATTCTCTACAGTTTTTAATGATGCACGACTCGCATTGACAAGTAAAAATCCAATCTTCCTGCTTACACTGCAGACACGTTGGCACGGATCCGATTCCTATCAGATAAATTTCCACATACGAACAAGGCCTGAATCTGATTTGAGTAAATTGGAATCTATGGAATAAAATCACTGTCATAAATATTTTGTGCGTAAATAAAATTCACGCATCTATAGTGATAAAATTGTCAAGAAAAACGAAACATACTTGTGATTTTACGAGGGTACAATTCGAGAGTAATCTGCGATTAGAACACACACAGATACGACATTTTCTTTGTCTGCTTGTATAGAACTGATAAATTTACGATAGGTGTACTTTACAAACACGAAATACAGTTTCACCACGGACACTACAACCTGATTACGAGTACGAATCAAACAGCGACACTCCACTGTCAAAATTACGTTACCGCTGTCACAGGCATTAATTAACAAGTGAGAGTCATCGTTCACAACGGTGCGCTTGCTGGGCACTCGAACTCCCACACACCGTCTCAGGTAAGATTTTTGTTATTCCCTCTTTGAGAAATGTCCGTCATGAGCAATGATCAAAATTAAGAATGAGCCGAGGATGGTGAGCTAGCATAATGTAAGATAACATTACAGGCAATGTTATATTATAGTTAAACACTGTTTCACTGAGAAATTCTGCGTTCGCTGCCTGTAATTGTTAACTTACATTATGCTAGTTTTATGCAGTGCATTATGCAGTGAATGCATACATTATGCTGTGTAAATGCAGCTGGAGTGTTTGGAGTGGTGGTCTTTCTCTGTTGATGTCAGTTTGATGGCTTCAACCATAATAATCTACACACCCCTTCTACCGTTAGTTTGCTATAAAGGAATGATGCGCAAAATGTCCCACCAATTAACTTAATAATAATTTTCATAAAGATCATCAACATAATGAAATAGAGGTCTTAACAAATTCTGGTTAACGTGTACACCAAATTTGGAAATGGACTCTAAAAGCACCAAATTTTCCAATTAGAATTAAATCTGAAGAATGGCATGACACTGAAGACTGGAGTGATGACTGCTAAAAATCCCAGAAATAAATAACATTGTAAAATATATATTAGAACAGAACAGTTATTTTAATCAATTGGATGTGCCAAAACTTTCTTTAGTTAAACAAAGAGAAAACTGAAGTCATTGCATTTGGGAACAGAGATGAGGTTCTCAAGGTGAATGAGTACCTTGGCTCTAAGGGTCATACAACAAAAAATAAGGTCAAGAATCTTCGTGTGATTCTGGAGTCAGATCTCAGTTTCAACAGTCATGTCAACTAAATCAGCATACTATCATCTCAAAAACATTGCAAGAATTAGATGTTTTGTTTCCAGCGAAGACTTAGAAAAACTTGTTCATGCTTTTATCAGCAGCAGGGTGGATTACTGTAACGGGCTCCTCAATGGCCTTCCCAAAAAGACAGCCAGACAGTTGCAGCTCATTCAGAACACTGCGGCCAGGATTCTGACCAGAACCAGGAAATCAGAGCACATCACACCTGTACTCAGGTCTTTACACTGGCTCCCAGTTTCATTCAGAAGAGATTTTAAAGTATTACTACTTGTCTATAAATCACTAAATGGCCTAGGACCTCAATACATTACAGATATGCTGATTGAATACAAACCTAATAGATCACTCAGATCTTTAGGATCATATAAACTAGAAATTCCAAGAGTTCAGTCAAAGCAGGGTGAATCGGCCTTCAGCTGTTACGCCCTTTGCTGCTGGAATCAGCTTCCAGAAACGATCAGATGTGCTCCAACATTAGGCACATTCAAATCAAGACTGAAAACACATCTGTTTAGCTGTGCCTTTACAGAATGAGCAATGTGCTATGTCCGACAGATCGCACTACTGTGTCTTTCTTTTCTTTTTCATTCTTTTATAACTTGTTTTAACACATTTTAATCTGTTTTTATCTGTTTTTTATTATGTTTTTATTTTCTTATACTTCATTTTTTTTATGTAAATCACTTTGAATTGCCACTGTGTATGAAATGTGCTATGTATATAAATAAACTTGCCTTGCCTTAAATATTAAAAACATTTCACTATATTGCTCCGGTTTCCCCCACAGTCCAAATACATGCAGTTTACAGTAGGTGAATTGAATAAGCTACATTGGCCTAGTGATTGTGTGTGAATACAAGAGTGTATGGGTGTTTCCAAGTGTTGGGTTGCGGCTGGAAGGGCATCCGCTGTATAAAACATATGCTGGACAAGTTGGCGGTTCATTCCGACTAAATGAATGCAGCCTTGTTCAGAAAAAGACAATGTTGGATTCCACATAACCGATTTGTGTTGGGACAACATGATGGAATAAGTTAACATTAATTTTTTACAAATTTAAGTGGATTGAACATACGACAATTAAGTTGTCGCAAAAACAAAAAAAACTCCACAAATGTGTTTTTTCAGCTCATTTTAAATAACCAGATTAAACAAACAGCAAACGTAATTGTTTGACTGTAATCATAGTCTCATATTCGATAATTAGTCAAGACAGAAAAAAGAAGACATGACTATGCCAGTCCCAAGACAAATCAGTCCCTTCCAACCTCTAGGGTCTCGTCTTTTTCTGTCCCCCCTCCAAAATCACTCCTATTAAGAGTCTTGTGGCTGGAGATGGTGGTATCAGGCCATGTGCAAGACATCGATTAGCAGACAACTTTCTGAGTTACATGCTACCATCTGTTGACAGTCATAGATTTGTAGCTGGAGCATATTTAGTGAGACGTTTTGGTTGAGAGCATCTGCTAAATGCCTTAAATGTAAGTTCAGAGAGTTCAGGATTGGGGCAGGCTGATGGTTGGGGTGTCAGTCGGGCCAGGCGGTGCTCGTGTGGGGCCAGGCGCCTGAGAAGGTACTGAGGAGATGGGAAGAGGGAGATGTATTAGTAATTAGGCAGTAAAGGCAATTAATTAGTATGGGGCTGCAACAGTGCAGCAGGGGATCTCTGGCAGAGGCGGCTGTGGCAGGCGTGCTAAAAGGGAGAGGCAGAGGGCGACCCACATGTAAGGGCTCTCAGAGACGATGGCAACCCGCCATCCTGCTGTCAACAAGCCCATGAGTTTGCCAGCAGGTCAAAAGAACAATTTAAATGAGATCAGTCCAGAGTTTCTCAAACTTTCACATTTCTGAGGAGACTTTCCTTAGTTAAAACACTATGACAACATTTAATATAAGGCATACTGCAAGAATTTAAACCAGGAAATGTATATTATTATTATTATTTTTATTATTATTATTATTACTTCTTTTTTGTTTGTTCTTATGTGCTCTTATGCTAATAGACCTTGAGTCCGGAAATAAAAGCTAAAATAATATTTATGTATGTATGTATGTATGTATGTATGTATGTATGTATTTATTTATTTATTTATTTATTTATTTATTTATTTATGTGTGTTCTGTGTTTATATGTGTTCTTTTTGCTAATAGACCTTGAGTCCAGAAATAAAGCTAAAATAATATTGATCTATTGATCTATTGATCTATTGATTTATTTATTTATTTATTTATTTATTTATTTATTTATTTATTTATTTTTATTTTATTTTTTTTTATTTATGCCAGAAATAAAGCTAAAATAAGATGTATTTATTTATTTGTTTGTTTGTTTATTTATTTATGTGTGTATTCTTTTTGCTAATAGACCTTGAGTCCAGAAATAAAGCTAAAATAAGATGTATTCATGTATTTATTTATTTATTTGTTTGTTTGTTTATTTATTTGTGTGTGTGTTCTGTGTTTGTGTGTGTTATTTTTGCTAATAGACCTTGAGTCTAGAAATAAAGCTAAAATAATATTTATTTATTTATTTATTTATTTATTTATTTATTTATTTATTTATTTATTTATTTATTTATTTATTTATTTATTTATTTATTTATTTATTTATTTATTTATTTATTCATTTATTTATATGTGTGTGTTTGTGTGTGGTCTTTTTGCTAATAGACCTTGAGTCCAGTAATAAAGCTAAAATAACATTTATCTATTTATTTATTCATTTGTTCTGTTTATGTGTGTATTCTTTTTGCTAATAGACCTTGAGTCCAGAATTAAAGCTAAAATAAGATGTATTCATTTGTTGTTGTTTTTTTTTTGTGTGTGTGTGTGTGTTCTGTGTTTATGTGTGTGTTCTTTTTGCTAATGGACCTTGAGTCCAGAAATGAAGCTAAAATATATTTTTTATTTTTTTATTTGAGTGTTCTGTTTGTGTGTTATTTTTTGCTAATAGACCATGAGTCTAGAAATAAAGCTGAAATAATAATAATAATAATAATAATAATTATTATTATTATAATTATAATATATAATTATAATATATAATTATAATATAATAATCATAGACTGTTAATATCAGTACCAAAGATTATATTCTTGTCATATTCAAAATTAATTAATTCATTAGTTTAATTAAATGCATAGCAACCAAAAGCCAGTCAAGTGCCTCATATTCACATGCTATTCAGTCACAGAAACTCTGTGCAATGTACAAAAAGTAATTGTTTACGTTTTAAGGGGGAAATGTCAAACGGTGGCAGAAAATGTGTCAACTGGAACTGTCAATTTAAGAAAAACAGTTTGCAATAGAAGGGTTAAAATTTTGTATTTTTGTAAACTCGTCTGCATTAGTCCAATTAATAACACTGACACTGTAGACATGCAAATAAGAACATAAACCACTGTGCAATTCACAGTGAGAAGTGTCCACATACAGTAGGACTACCCTCGTGGTCAATTAAAGAATGGGCAAAGCAATACAACCCAAATACATAGGATTTAGAATGTCCTAAGGTTAACTATTTTAATGGAAAGCAGCTTAAGTTTGGTGCTAAAAGTGAAATTCATTTAATATTATTAAGGGGAAAAAAGTGAACCAACTGGAGGGAACACAGACACAAGCCATATAGTACTTAACTTCACAGAGACTGTTGGAGTGAGCCTGCAGGCCTGAAAGCCTGATTTAACAGGCCGTTTGAGCTCAGCCTGGAGATGATGTGTGATGTGCGCCATCAGAGACTCACAGATAAATGAATGCACAAAACACAACAGCTCCAAAAAAATGAATATTACAATTACACGCAAGCATGCCTGCTTTGATACTGCAGATCTAAAGGCTTTGTGCTTAAATAATGATACAAAACCAAGAATGTTTCGAGGAATGGTTTGGATTTATAAGTCAGCATGAGAATGCCAATATACAGTTGAAGTCAGGATTATTAGCCCACCTGAATTATTAGCCCACACGTATATTTTTTTTTTTACACAAAACGGAGAGAACACATTTCTAAACATGATAGTTTTTATAATTTTCTAATAACTGATTATTTTTATCTTTGTCATTATGACAGTGCATAATATTTGACAATTATACATTTCTGGAGAGCGCGAAATACATCCCAGGAGCTAGGTTTTTTTTTTTTGCAGTTTTTGTTTTCGCGAATCCATCAGAGGCCACTGTGTACACTTTTTCTCCAATTTCTCTCATGAGGGCCATGCATGCCTGCTATTCTCGTGTAAATCCACCAGAGGCCACCGTCGACTGATGGACTTACTGACTGACAGATCCCCCCACCAACCCCCTCCCTAAAGATAACCGACAGTGTTTTCAAAAGCACCAATTGACCCAATCACCCCTTTCCCTAAACCCAACCGACAGGGTTTTCAAAAGCAATCCAGAAAAAGAAAAGTGCTCGAGGCCGCCTCATTCTTACCACATTTTCAAATCTTACTATGTTGTCACCCTGTTACTTTACTTATATATTGTTTGTCTTTTGCTTTTGTTCTACTTTCTACCTCTAACTCCTCTCTGTGTCCAACGTACGTGGTGAGCTACTGGACAAACTGGTAACAGTGTAATAGCCGTCCACACAGAGGTAAGCGGTTAACAAAAATTGGTTAGTCAAAAGAAACAGAAGCCACCAACGGCTTCATACCACCCCGTAGCGTTCGTTTTAAAGACAGAATGCAGCCATACGTAGACCTGGCCACATAATTTGTGCTCTCCAGAAATGTAAACGGGGTACGTTTTCACAATGAGCCTGTGTTGATCAAAAAATTATATTGCTTTAGGAAGCTAATAAAATTGTACTTAAACAGTTTTTTTATTAATTAAAAACTGCTTTTATTGGAGCCAAAATGTCTCTAGAAAAAATAAAATAAAATCGGAAATACAGTAAAAAACAAAACAAAAAAAAAACATCTGTTAAACTCTGTTAAACATCATTTGGTAAATATTTGAAAAGGAAAAGAAAAAAAAAAGTTAAATCACAGGTGGGCTAATAATTTTGTCTTCAATTGTAACTCGATCACAACAGCAATCAGTAGCATTAGTATGCAATTTTTATAATATTTATTCAAATAAAATTCCAACCTATGTACCCCTATATACATTTCTGCATAGCGCTAATTATGTAGCCAAAGCTACATATGGCTGCATTTCATCTTTAAAATGAACGCTATGGGGCAGTATGATGCCGCGGCTTTGGTTTCTTTCCGTGCTACCGGCTGACTGCTTACCTCCATGTGGATGGCTTTTCTGCTGTTACCAGTTTGCCCAGTAGCTCGCTACATACAATGGCAGACTTGAGACACAGAGAGAAGTTGACTGCAACTACGAGTCGGGGAAGAACAGTTCCAGAAAGCAAAATGTAGCTCCTGTGACGGATTTTGCGCTCTCCAGAAATGTATAGAGGGGTATGCATCCAGAATGAGCCTGGGTTGCAAAATTCATGCAATGGACTGAACTAAAACAGACAAACATTTACACTTATCATATAGAATTCCACTTGGCTCCAGATTAGCATTTAATAGACTATGTTCCTCCGGTTTATCCATACATTTTCTTAACCTTGCACATGACTTCCCTCTAAATCAAGACTGGAAAAGCCAGCCGAGCCTACGACGATGCTGATATCGATTGGTAGTTCAGCATTACGAAAGCCAACTGGTTTTAATAGTTCTGACAGTTTTTTTTTCATTGATCACACACACATGAGAGTTTTCTGCTGAAACTGTATTGGCAGAGTTCAAAAACAAACTCACAAGTTCTGACAGAGGCCTTGTGGCTTCCCGAAAAAAACCTCCTATAATCTTTAATGGATGGGTGCACCAAGCAGCCAAACAAAAGCTGGCTGGAATTCAACTCTCTCTGACACCTAAAATGTTGATCCAACCCGAATATGACCTTCCTGGGTGCGTGCGACGCTAAACGTGTCAGGATAAATGACACTCGTTCCCGTACTACGCTTTTAATCAAACCCTGTTATAATTAATGCCACACTCCATTGCCCAAACAAATATCTTTGTCAAGGTGCTAGTTGCTGTACAAGTTCTCCTCAATGACGCGATAACGGGGGGGGGGCATCCTAATTGCTTCTGTCCCAAAGATGCCGCCATCTACGGCCACAGATTTATCCTGAAAACCTCTCCTGTCCAACAAGTCCATAAAATATTTTATCACTCTGGCGCTGGCTAACTTTAATAAAGCCAGTGACCTTGAGGGATTGCCCAGGGGAGAGATGAAGCCTCTCTCTCTCTTTTTTCCAAGCAGCAGATGCGGCTCTTCCACGCAGGGGTCCTTATCACAGCTCTACTTAATTACCTGCTCTAATTTCAACAGTTTTTAAAATGACCTCCGCACCAGCACATGACAGGCTGCTTTAATTAAACAAATGAATTCGGTGCTTATCTAACAAGATCAAAGCGCTCATTTGTCACAGTGATAGTTAAGAATGCTGATAATGTTATCTGGACCAGACTGAGTTTTTACCACACAGAAAGACCGGTGATCTCATCTGAACCCAATGTGATAATTCGGGCGAGATTATGAACGCTTGTAGCATCAGATTAGGAGGGAAGAGACAAAAAGCTGTTTATGTGTTTGTGATGTGTCCAAGTTTATAACATATTTCTTGTCTTACTTTTTCACTGCTGGATTGAAAACCTATGAAATGGTACTGTGAAACTGGTAAAGCTGTAACAATATTTAATTCTTTGTTGTGCAATATACATATTGCACCAACATTTATTGCAATAAACAATAATATTGTTGTTTAAAGATGCCACTCATTATATAATTCGAGAATGACAATATAATAGTACACACTTTCAAAAAAAAAACATCCTTTCATTCTTAAGAATTTTAAAATTGCAATCAGAATGTGAAAAATGTATCAAATAAATAATAAATGTTAACAAAAAAAAGGCAAGATAACAAAAACTAGAACAAAATACTGTAACAAGTTTTGGTGCCTCAACAGTGCATATACAACGCTATCTCACAACAATTCGTAACTTTTGATTTAGTGGCTAATTTGCATGAATTCGTACAATCTAATTAGTACAATTTAGTACGATTTGCTCATCACCCAATGGCAGTTGGGTTTAGGGGTGGGGTTGGGTGCCACGCCTCCTTTTTTAAATCGTACATTTTAGTACGACTGAACTCCAAAATGCCACTAAACTTGCAAAACGTAAAATGCTTACGTTTTCTCGTGAGATCAGGCTGGCATATACTGTATGGTATCAGAACTATTTATGTGAAATATTTTTTTTATTAAATAATAGTACATGCTATAGCGTCAATTCATGCATTTATGACATAAAATTATTTTTAAAAAATTATATGAGCAATATCACACAAGTAGAAGTGCAATATGGCTGTATTTCAGCACTGGTGGGAAACGTGCCTTGTGACAAGTCACGATATACAGCCATATCACACTGCTATGAGTGTGATATTGCGTTTATACAACAGTTCAATGGCATAATCATGTATATAAAAAATAACTTTCTTCCGCCATACCTTCACATGTGCAGCTGATGTCAGAACAGAAGAAACTGTTGCTACTTTACAAACGTCACTTTAGAGCTAGTACTTGAATGATTAGCATAACGTCTAAAGTGGTTACAAAACAGGTTATGTTGCTCACATTTTAAGACTACTAGGCTGAACAACAAAAAATGCCATCAGTCTACGGGGATCTGCCAGTATATCTCTGTTGTAATCGGGAGATCACAAAAATAATGGCTGAAAAAGTCAAAGCAGCGCAAACACTACCAGATTAGCGTACAGTTGTGTTTGGAAAAACACATGCAGACATTTCTTCTTTCTTTCTTTTTACTGAACTAGTCTGCAGTAGCGTAAACAGGAGACTCATTAGAAACAAACAGATGGTCAACCAAAAAGTAACTCAGGGTTATACAAAGAGTGGCCAACACAAAATACACACAATCCTAATGTGTGAGTCCCATCTCACACCTAATACACTACAATTATTTAGTATAAATACAGCACCACAACATACAAAAGAGAGAGATTGACTTTGTAAGGCACTTACCAGTTTAATAATGATTTGATCAGCTGTAGTTAGAAATTTGCTGTTTTTCTCCTCTAAGGGCTTAATATGCGATCTCTGTCGCCATCTTGTGGATGGACAACGTCAACCGTCTTTGCTCTGCTCAATGATAAGCTAATGGCCGCTGATGCACTGTCTCTCCGAAATTAGAAATATTTAAAATAGGCACTATCCCTATAAATAAACTGTATAGTTGCAATCTAAACAACTACATAGATTCTGCAGGAAATTGTTAACAGTGTAATGAATAAATGGATATAATGGATTTTCCTTTTGAGTGAATATATCCAAACACCAGCATACACACACACACACACACACACTCACAGTTTAATGAATCATAAATATTGCCAAATGCAGTGCGACCTTGTGAAATAAACACCTTGAGATAACCAACCCATTGTCTTTCACTTTTATTGATTGATTGATTCTGAAAGCATGACTCGTTTCTCGTCTTACAAACATTCACGCCAGGTGCGACAGTGAAAAGAAATATGCTAAAATATATCACTTCTACACTAATCCTTGTATATTAAATGTCAAACATGAAATGGGAAGAGAGAGGATATTGAGAAACATTGGACATAATATCATAAGCCCCTCAAGTTCAACAAGAACAACCATATGTAGTCTGGCTGGTTTTGCATTTGAATTTGAGAGATGATACAGGTCCTCCGAATATTAAAAAGAAACATCAGTAATGTTTACTGTATAAACCTATTATATTAAGGTAATTATTTTGTTTTTATTTACTTCAGACTTAATATGGTGTAACTGCTACCATAGTACACATCTATCCAGTTTCTTTTTCTTTTTTCTATTGAACAAAAAAGAAGATAGTTTAAAGAATGTAGGTAACCAAACAGTTTGTATATTATATAGGTATGGAATAACTGAAGGGTCATTAAATAAAAACAGCATTTCTATGGGTCAACTATTCTTTCAAGCCAAACTGAATGAGTTAGTGAACAACTCTATTTTTATAAATGGAATCAATGATTCAAACTAACGAATCGAAATTGTAACATACTAAGTCAACATGAAAAAGTAGATTCAAAACACTCACAAATCACAAAAAAAACACTTCGCTTTTCTGAAAATGTTGAAAAATGCTGCTTGTTTTAAAGAAAGCGCTAAACTAAATATTAATAAACAATACATTATATAGGTTTGGGATAACTGAAGGGTCAGTAAATGAAAAACTATTTCTTGAAGCCACAGAAAGATCCAATGAATGAATCAGTGAATGATCCAATGAACATGTCTGAACAACTCTCTTTCTGTAAACAGAGATATGATTCAAATGAACATAGTGAATCAAAATTATAACATACAAAGTAAACATGAACTAATAAGTCCGACACATTCACAAAATCACACAAATGAACCTGTAGCTTTTTTCTGAAAATGTTGAAAAATGTTCAACATAAGCTCATTCTGAAAACGTAGCCCTATATACATTTGTGGAGATTATGAATTGTGTAGCCAGAAGTACGTATGGCTGCATTTCATTTTTAAAACTCTACAGGGCAGTATGATGCTGTTCCTTTTCACGCTTACCAGCTGACCACTTAACTCTTTCTGGCTGTTAACAGTTTGTGCAGTTACAGAAGCCAAAAAAATAAAATAAACAAGTAAAGAACAGGGTGAGAATGTGGTAAAACATTGTAAAAAAAATCAGACAAGGGCTTTTCTTTTTCTGAATTGCTTCTTAAATTTGTAGGTTGGGTTTAGGAAAGTGGGTGGGTCAATCTGTGCTTTTTAAAATACTATTGGCTGGGTTTAGGGAAGGGGGAGTGTGAGTGAGTCGACGGGTCAGTCAGTCAGTCAGTCAAACAGTCAGTCGACAGCAGCCTCTGGTGGATTTACGAGAGAACAGCAGGCACGATTGGTACTAGCGAGAGAAATTTAAGATATCAAAAAGTGTACACTTGTGGATTTGTGAAAACAAAATCTGCAAGCAAACGTAGCTCCTGGGACGCATTTGACGGTCTCCAGAAATGTATATAGAGGTACATTTTCAGAATGAGCCTGGTTTGAAAATGTTGCTTTTTTGAAAGCAAGCACTAAATTAGATAATAATAAACAATATTATCGCCAGGCCCAACATTTGTCAAAATATAAAGAATAAAAAGATCAATACAAATGGCAGCAGTATTCTAGCACAAACGGCAAGATGCAAACTAGCTCTGAATGAATTTGAAGCATCACATTAGTGTGTTCTTCACTCTACTGCGGCAAAACCCAACACAACTCAGCTCTGGATTGCCAATGGATTGCCACCCAGAGACAGCACAACATCTGTGTGATTTTATCACTAAGCAGAATTAGCATTCAGTCACATGATCTAGCCAAATATTTGCATAACTAGTACCCCATAGCCATGTAGCTTGATTATTCAAACAGGCTACAACAAGCAGCTGTTCTGATCAAACTATTTTGCTGATAAATTACTTAAACAAATGATACTGCCATAATAAACCAAGGCATTACCAAGTGGTTTCCATGCTTGGAGAAATACCATTGGTGAAATACTCTGCTTGACTGTCAAAGAGCAAAGAGTTCTGCAAGGAGCACGTAGTTTCTAAAACTTGTCATAAAAGTATCAACCAACCAATATATAAATAATTCCAAAGAGACAGAAGAAGAAAAAAAAAAGTTACAACTGAAGTTGAATGGGAGTAAACTCCCTAAAAAAACGCCTAAATAAATTAGGAGTTTTGCTGGTGGGGTTAAAATTCTTTGAGCATAACAAATCCAGTTTATTAGGGCAGATGCAGGTTGTAATATATTGGCATGTGGTCTGTTTCTAAGATAAACATCTATTTGAAACTTCATTATTGGCTTCTTGTTATTTGGTGCTCTTTTTTTAAAGATCTGGTAACACTAATGAGTCAACACGTAACTTATTCCCTGTCTTTGCATACAAAAAAGACACACTTTTGCAGTCGGAAAAGCATTACAATGTTATTAACGACCAATTGTTCAGTTAGGATTCATAAACACTCATTTGACACACATTTGTCACTACTTGAATTCTCCAGGAGGTCATTTGGCTGTTGAATGCTGTTGTCACTCCAGTAAATTACTGAACTGTGTGTGTACAAACCATGATTAAGCATTAAAAGGTGAACTGACAACTGCAATGTGTACATGGCCTTCACTGCTAATATACTGGTTAAGACCATTCATTCATACTGTTTTTTTTTTTTTTTTTAGAAGTATTACCTGTTACTATACAATGACGTTTTAAAAAGAGAGTTCAAAAATGAAAATTCAGTCATCATTTACTTTATGAATCTTTATGAGATTACTTCTTCTGTAGAACACAAAAGAAGATATTTTGAAAAATGCTGAAAACCTGTACCCATTGATTTCTATACAATTTGTTTTTCATGCTGTGAAAGTTAATGCTTACAGGTTTTCAGCTTCCTGCAGAATATCTTATTTTGTGTTCAACAGAAGAAAGAAACTCCATAAAGGTTTGAAACCACTTCAGGCAGAGAAAATTGTGAGCAAATTTACATTGCAGACTGCATCTTTATAAATACAATCAAGACTGACTAATTAACGTTTAACAATAAGTGTATATTGTGTTATGAGCATGAATATTGGGTAGTGCTGTTGCCTCACGGCAAGAAGGTCACTGGTTCGAGCCCCAGCTGGCTCAGTTGGCATTTCTGTGAGGAGTTTGCATGTTCTCCCTGTGTTCGTGTGGGTTCATTCCGGGTGCTCTGGTTTCCCCCACAAGTCCAAAGACATGCGCTAAAGGTGAACTGGGTAAGCTAAATTGTCCGTAGTGTTTTTGTGTGAATGAGAGTGTATAGGTGTTTCCAAGTGATGGGTTGCAGCTGGAAGAGCATCCACTGTGTAAAACACATGCTGGATAAGTTGGCGGTTTACTCAGCTTTGGCAACCCCTGATTAATAAAGGGACTAAGCTGAAAAGATGAATGAAATGAAATGAATGAGTGAAAAAATAAATGACTATTTTGTATTATTAACACTACTGCTGTAGGGAAATGTAGTGCATAATGTAGTGCATTATGTTTTGTTGTGTCTTTAGAGACATTTATAGAACTGTTATGCTCTATTATGCATAATTATCAATAGAGTAATAATTCATTCTGAGCATGGGCTTCTTAGGAAATGTCACCTAGATTCTGTGAATGCTAAGGACAACTGTCATTATATGTCATTTGCTCAGTTATGCCATTTTAAATGCAAAGATGTTTGTTTAAGATGTTATTGTAATGTCAATTTGACATAAATACATCATAACCTGTCTTCTGAAAGTCACAAGGCCATTGTAATTGTTGTGCATATTTTTCTGATGACTTGGTTCAGCGGAACCAGCTGAATTTGTTGAAGATTTCTCGTTAAAAGTGTCAATACTATGTCAAATAATTTAATAACAGTGATAATAATTTAATGCCATTTATTAACAAATTTAATTTGTACCACTGTAGTTGAGGTGAAGAAAAAATATTAATTACACTGTTATAAAATTCATGACACTATTTTAATGGAGTCATTACAATCATGTTTATGATAGATTTATGACAAGTTTTATTGTCTTGACAATATACAAAAATGCAACACAGGCTCATTGTAAAAACATACCGCTGTATACATGTCTAGAGAGCGTGAATTATGTAGCCAGAGTATTTTGTCTTTTAAACGAACACTACAGGGCAGTGTGACGCCATCACTGACTTCCGTTTCTTTTCGCGCTAACCGCTTACTTCCGTATGGACAGTTTTTTTGCCGTTACAAGTTTGCTCTGTAGTGGGCCATGTGTGTCGGCAGACTTGAGATACAGAAAGGAGTTGACCATGATGACGAGGTTCAAGTCTGACAAAGAACGATTCCAGAAAGCAGGGAAAAGAAAAACAAAAGGCAAAAAATAAAATAAACAAGTAGATAACAGGGTGAGAATGTGGTAAGATCTGAAAACATGGTAAAAGTCATGCTTTTTCGTTTTCTGGATTGCTTTTGAAAACAATGTTGGTTGGTTTCAGGGAAGGGGGTGGATCAGTCAGTTGACCGCAGCCTCTGGTGGATTTACATGAGAACAACAGGTGTGAATAACAATCGCGGAAGTAATTTGAGATCTGAAAAAGTGTACACAGCAGCCTCTGGTGGATTCGCGACAACAAAAACTGCAAATGTACCTCCTGAGACAAATTTCGCCCTCTCCAGAAATGTATACTGGAGTCCTTATCAATAATAAGCCTGGGTTGCAACAACAGGTAATGACGCATTTTGTTATGTAATTCCAAACAACATCATCTTTGTATTTAAAATGAAACAACTGAGAGAATGACACTTCAAAACTATGCAAAAGACTTTTAAAATCTCATGAATAATAAATTAATAACAAAATCTCCATATTCATGTTCATGCCACATATCATGATTATAGAGGTCTCACGACAGTCTTATCAACAGCCTAGTACATGTTAACTAAAAAAAAAAAACATTTATACGCAATTCAAAATAGCTTTAACTGTTAAGAGAAATCCAAAACTTTGTTTCCAGGTTAAAGCTGGATTTAAAATCCCAGACTTTCAATGTTGACTTTTAAATGCCACCCTATGAATATGCTAATTATCGCTACCATGATATAAATCAAAGCCCCACAGCATAACCCTCCGATGCCATCAATGAATCATGGAACTGCCACAGCACTTTTTTCCGTAAGGGTGTTATCATCATCATTATGATCCGAGCGTCTCAAACAAAGGACGAAGAAGCGTAATCTGTAGAACACCAAGGCGTTATCATGTTAATAATCCACAACAGCAGCTGAGGACAGAAAAACAACAACAGCATGACAAATAATACCTGCTTGACAATGCACTCGAGACACTTTACTGCATGATCAAGAGTCTTAATGAGCTGGCCGAGGAGATACCTGGTTGGCAAATGGAGGGAGAGAGGAATAGAGAGAGAGAGAGAGTTTGACTGAAGACTCCCTCTCTTCAACTGCATGCCGGAGGGTAGAGCTGAAGTCTCTTCAGGAAGCAGCAGGCTGGATCTATGGAGGCTCCTCTCCGAGACACAGACATCTGCAGGCCTGACAGCCTCTGACAAATGAGATCCAGTTAAAGCTAAACAGCTCACTCTCAGCACCCCTCATCCCAAATGAAACACACATACACACACGCACATGGGCTGAGGACCTGTCAAGCACACAAGAAGACTGGATGGCCTCGGGCAACAATCTCACACATTCAGCGGCGGAGGTAGCTGGGGGGCTACACCCCAACGCATCATCCATCCGTATGACCGATCAGAGACAGTGCGAAGGGAAAGAGAGAGAGAGAGAACTCTGCGCTAAGGACTGATTTCTACACATTGATGTTGGTGGCTAAGGTGTGAGAGAAGCTGTCATAACAGAGCAGTGCAGGCTGTGTCTGTCGATGAGCTGTCCTTGAACTTGTGAAAGTGCAGTTCCACACTTGTGCGAGAAACATGACGCAGCAGAAGACTTACACGACGCTTCACTGTCGCTCTGAAGTGCCGGGTCAATCATGCGATGAGCCAAAACAGGAAGTGATGTCATGAGGAATCCTGCTGGGATGCTAAACTACAGCATACTCTGAAAAATACCAAGTTATTTCAACCCAACTCTGAGTGTAATAAAGACCAACCCAAATGCTGGGTTAAGTTTTTCTTTTTTTTCTTCAGTATGATCACAAGTGTGAATGCGATCTAAAACATTTGGAGACTGTGTACTTTCAGAGCAGAACTCTGGCATAAAAAAGCTGCTTTACTCCATGGCAGGCATTCAGGAGAGTTTGTTGATGTTGTTTTTGACAAAATAGATTTTTTAAAACATGTATTTTTTTTTGAGACGTACTGATTTTAAATATTTTATAAACGGATGTTTGTTAGGTGAGTTCAAACTGGGGTCTGGGGAACTCAGTGGAAATGTTTTAAAATAAATAAAATGGTACGTACGCAAGTAAAAAAAAATTAAAACAATAAAACAGATTAAAATAAAGATAAATAAAAAATATTTTTAAAGAATGAAACAAAATATAATGATATGATAATAATAATAATAATAATAATAATAATAATAATAGTAGTATTATTAATAATAATAATAATAATAATAACAACAATAATAATAATAATAATAATAATAAACATATACAATTAAATAAATAAAAGTAAATAAATATTAAAATAACAAAATATATTAAATTGAAGCTAAATAAATATTTACATTTTTTACCAATTGAATATAATATCAATAATAATAATAATACTAATAATAATTAAAAACTAATAAAAATAAGTATAAGTATATAAATAAATATTAATATTAATTAATAACATAGATTAAAATAAAGATAGACAAAAAAAATGAAAAAAAAAAATCAAACAAAACTATGTCATAATAACTAATAATAATAATAATAATAATAATACTAATAATAATTAAAAGCTAATAAAAATAAGTATGAGTATATAAATAAATATTAATATTAATTAATAACATAGATTAAAATAAAGATAGACAAAAAAATGGGGGAAAAAAATAAAACAATTATATGTCATAATAACTAATAATAATAATAACAATAATAATAATAATAATAATAATAATAAAAATAATAATTATTATTATTATTATTATTATTATTATTATTAAAACAATAATAAAAACAACTATAAAAGTATAAGTAACTATAAATTAAAAAATAAATAGATTAAAATAAATATAAATAAAAACTAAAAAATTACATAATAATAAAAAAAATATTAAAATAAGGAAAAATAATATAAATAAAAGATAAATAAGATTTAAAAAAAACAAACAAAACTGAAAATAACAACAACAAAAATAATAATAACTTGAACACGATTAAATAAGTATCAGTTAAATACATTAAAATATCAATTTCAATGTAATTAATTTAATACAATTTAAATTGAAACAAAGCAATATAGAAAAAAGCAATATATTAAAATATATGATCAAATTTGGCTGAAAATAAATTAATATAAAAACAAACAAATCAGTACGCTCTGAATGAAATTTTAACATCTTTGTAAATATCAATTGATGTGGTATTTGAAAGCTATCCACTGCCATGGATTCTAAACATTTTAAAATGTGCACAACAACAACAACTAATTCTTCAGTCATGCCCAAAGGTATCCAAATACTTTTAAATCAGGTCCAAATCTGACAAAGAGCATTTGTGAACCAATTTAAAAACTCAGAAGCTTTTTATCCCACCTTGATGACACGTATATCTTTGCATACAGATGCCTTCATCACAAGAGGACAGAGATCTTATGTTCACTCAACACTTGCACAGCGTTGGAGGGGGATTACAGGGGGATTTGATTTGTCACCTCAATACGTCATTGTGAGGACATGGGAAAAGTCTCTCTCAATGAACTTTACCCTTTTTTTCTCCTCTTCTCTCTGCTTATACAGTAAATCCCAATGCCTGATCCTCATCTACTTCTTCACCCTCTTTCTCAAGAGCCACTAACTGAAGGAAAATGGCCTGTAATGTCCTCCACTCCGGCGTGGATGGTTGATTACAGGTAAACGGAGTTTGCAGACACGAAGGGGAAGTTTTCTCGGACTTGTGTGCCCATTAGCGCTAAGTATTACAAATTCAGCATTTCCTTGAGGACTTTATCATAATAAAATCTACTTTAAGAGCTGTGTGTGGTGTGGTGGCTGAGGCTTAGGGATGCTAGCCAGAGCTTGCTGGTTTAATGGCTGTGAGTCAACATCACTGCGCACTTAACTCAGGGCTGCTCCGGTGGAACTGGCCCTGAAATACATCCAGAGTGCTGTTCTATGACTATATTGTGGGAAGGCTGTTAGATTGGATTCAAACTGAAGACACAATAATCAGTCAATTATTATGTTATTTAAATTATTATTATTAATTAATTTATTATTATTATTATTATTATTATTATTATAACTGCTCATTTGAACTGTAAATTATTTAACGATTTCTGCTACCTGTGTAATAAATAAATAAATAAATAAATATATACACAATGCTCAGCATAAATGAGTACACCCTATTTTGAAAATTCATATTTTGTATCCATTTCTCAATGAATATAGTAAAATATTTCAGTGATGAAACATCTAAAGAAATAGAAAGACAATATATTTAAATACACGAGAAATATTGCAAAAAAAAAAAAAAAAAAAGTTCCACAATTGTTTTTCTCTTTTTAAAACGTTTTATTAATATTTTTTCCCCAACATGAAAAACTATCATAAGTTATTTCATTAGATTAGCTCCAGATTTGGTTCCAGATTTTTGACTGATCTAATTTATAATATTGTAAAGCATCCTATAGAAAATATTTATTTAAATGAGAGATTTGTGAGGAGTGTACTCATATATATTTATTTGATGTTGCTTTCTGTATTTTTCAAAAGTTTTTGTATTTGCCTATTATCTGACTTTTCCTGAAGTTCGAAACAAAGTGAGGAAAAAAATATTACACTGAATTTTGAGAAACTATCTGAGGATATTTAAAATGTAAAAATTAAATATTCTTTTCCATGTGGTCAATAATCATTCATTCATTTTCCTTTGGTCCCTTTATTCATCAGGGGTCGCCACAGCAGAATGAACTGCCAACTTTTCCAGCATATGTTTTACACAGCACATGCCCCTTCCAGCACTCATTCACACACACAATGGCCAATTTAGTTTTATTCAATTCACATATAGTGCATGTCTTTGGACTGTGGGGGAAACCGGAGCACCCGGAGGAAACACA
>CAIGQQ010035257.1:2724719-2730082 GCA_903798035.1 Danio albolineatus | reverse complement strand
TGATTTGTGTATATATATAGATTTACACATATTAATAATTATATTGTATTTATATAGATATACACATAGATTTATATATATAAATCTATATATATATATATATATAAATCTATATATATATATATATATATAAATCTATGTGTATATCTATATAAATACTATATAAATATTAATATGTGTAAATCTATATATATACACACATCACTCTTCCCTTCTTACTCCAGCACTGAATTATCTGCGCAGTAACAGTTCCTTTGTATAATTAGCACTTCTTGTGTACTGTATATTGCCTCTTTGTGTTTAATCGCTGAATGCCTCCAGATATGTAAGTCACATTGGGAAAAAAAAATATGCAAAAACAACTAAATGTAAATCCGCAAATCCTAATCCGCAAAGTCTGTGCAAAAAGCTCACCTTTATTTAACCCCATTATCTTAGCACTGTGATGAGATGACCAAAAATCCATCTTAAAAGCAGGCATAAAAACCTGTAGGCCAATCAACGCATTCAGCTTTACAGGAGGAGAGTCTTCATAGAAACTGAAACCGTGCATTTCAGACAGACTGAGAATATGGGGGTGCTGTAATAATGTACATTATTACAAAAGCAATGTATTAAACAACATAATGACCTTTTAAAATAGCATTGCATGGCTTCTTCAGTATTAGTAACAGCACTAAGCATGCGCATATTTAAGTGTGTGCGTGCATTTATTATTATATAAGTGCAATAGCTTCAACCTACTGCATTTTTTACATACAGTGAGAAGCGCATCATTATGAAAGACATTAAGGAAAGAAGGGTGCACGCAGCATGAGACGCTCACACACACATACCAACACACACATACCAGGGGCCCCGCATGCCAGCACAGTAATGGGTTAATCTGCGGGCCTCTGATGGAGTGCTCTCTCTCACACACTCAATGGCCCAATGATCATTTTAATGGACTCCAGTCACTCTCTGTGTCCTCTAGCAAAGACATCACACAGAGCTATCTGTTCATACAGCAGCATGTGGCAGTGGCGGAAATAGAGGAAAAAATTTTACCTTTTTTTTTCCTTCATTTTTTTCACCCCTAATCACAGCCCTAACACTTCCAAAGTAATATCTCAGAGTTTCAGAAACTGTGCCTACGTGACCGCAGCTTGAATGAGGAAGGGGGGTTCTGGGAGGTGTTGAACCAGGTCTAATACTCTTTCCTGGATTGGTGAATCCATCTTAATCAGCATGGCTCTCTACCTTTTGCCAGAGCTAACCGCGGAGCTATTTCAGAGCCAGCGCTAAATATCGCACAGTATAATGAAATATTATCAGCTCGCAAACAAGACCAGACATTCAGCATTGACATTCAGATTTTGCATTATTTTTTTTTGGAGCAAATAGAGGTCCTTTAAAAAAAGGACCTCTAAAAATCTGGCTTTTAGGTATTGTGTGTAATTTGTTTGTTTGCTTTTCCTGAAGGCAGACTGCGTGATCAGGAGAATATTCCATCTAGTCATTTTATCAAAGAGTAGAAATTGGCTGCATTGTGAGGGAGTCGCCAATCTTGCCCGCCTCTTTAATTACTTACAAAAAAAAAAATTCCCATATAATTATTTAAACAGCGGTTCTCAAGAAACAGCCTCCTCATTCTGCAGAACTGACTGCTATCATCGGTTTTGACATTTAGTTCTGGAAAATTACATAGGCCTCAGTCAAAACAACTGAAAACTGTGTAAACCATTTATCAGCTAGGTGTAAACATGAATAAATCCAAAGTTTGGATGAAGCGTATGACCTAAATAAAAGTCATTATATGAAATCTCATAGAGGAAATCACCTGCTTGTATCTATTTATTCATTCATTTTCTTTTCAGCTTAGTCCCTTTATTAACCTGGGGTCACCACAACGGAATGAACCACCAACTTTTCCAGCATGTTATATGCAGCGGATGCCCTTCCAGCTGCAACCAATTACTGAGAAACGTCCATACACACTCATTCACACACATCCACTACGAACAGTTTAGCTTACCCAATTCACCTATACAACATGTAAGCTTGAACTAGCAACCTTCTTGCTGTGAGGCGATCGTGCTACCCACTGCGCCACCCTTCTTGTATCTGTACTATCTTTTGATTGAGCGAAGACAGATGTTGTTTTGTTTTTTTTTAATTCCAAGATCGATTTTTTAACCATGTAGGTATAGTGATGTGGGATTTCAACTTCACTAAAACTTCATTAGACACTCACCAGCCACTTTATTCAGTACACACGTCCAACTGCGTTTTAATGCACATTTCTAATCAGCCAATCACATGGCAGCAACTCAATGTGTTTAGGCCTGTAGACGAGGGGTCTGTTCTTCATACCTCACTTAAATAATAATAACTTAAATAAGATCTAAGATTATTTGACAGATCCTGGATCTTTTGATCTTGATAACTGATCTCTGGCTAATTTGGTTCTTCAAACACGTTCTCAAATCAGATTAAAATGTCTGGATGAACTGTTCTGAGATCACTGTGTGTGTTAATAGATCTATAATAGACCTATCAATCCTCAAAATCATGGTCAGAAATGCAACGATCGGTTGACGGCACAGCAGGGTACTGACATCATCTGATTAATATTCAATTATCATTGTTAGCAAAATTAAGTTCACAGTGAACAGTTTGTTAAATATGATACACAATAACTTTTAAATTTACACGTTTGTTGTGGGCTGCAGGATTTACACTTTCATGCCAAGAGTATTTAGCAATTTATTTAGTTTTTCATTTTAGATTGGATTTACTTTATTATAGTAGCCTAGGCCTATTTAAGTTTCTTAATGAGTGTAAGGAATTTTAATTAATTTAGCATCAAAAAGAATTTTGATATCGATTAAGGTGTCTGCAACTTTGCGAAGCATCAAATCACTGTCATATTACTGTAGCTGTCAAAACATGCGCATTACAGCGGAAATCATTATTCCTTTATAAAAAGCAAACAAACAAAAAGCAGACGAATATTGTGCATGTCTATTATCATACAGAAATTGTACTAAAGCTGGGTTGGTAACTTAAAATAGTGCACGTTTGTATCTTAAAAGTCCATATTAATAAATGTTCTCTTTGATCCCCTTGGGGAGAACCACCCTGTTTTTGTACTTTTATTTCGGAGTGCAGATTGCATTCATTTTGCATACATTTATATATTTTTAAAAACTTTTATGTATATAAACATAAATATTATAATTTTTTATATCAAATATTGTTATAAACTATAAATGTATATACAATTTCTTTTAATTATTTGACTACTTTCCCAAGTGTATATAACTATAGGTTATGTGTATATATAATAGGTTACTACTGTAAGAAAATATCAGCATTCAGTACATACTTTCAGTATTACCTTTGCTTGAAATGACCCAGTCTAATCCTGTTTACATGACATGAGCCTGCTCCCGAGCTGGTTTGAGCTTTGAGAACTGTTGCTATGACAACAACTCTTGGATGAGTTTTGAAGAACGAAACAATCCTGGATTGTGTCAAATCGTCAATAACCAAATCAAACCAAAGTGGAGTTTGTTCATAAACAAATTTTGAGAAGATCACGTGCTTATGTTTGCTAGCAGCTGACCTGCATTATCCAATTCACAACGCACCAATCAGACGATTCCTAAGTTACTATAAATACCCTTGGTTGCGTATCACAGCTATCTTCGCTTTGAAGGACCCCCCCCTTCCACCCCTATTCCTCCTCCTTTCTAGATGGGTGACACGGCGGCCCAGTGCTTAGCACTGTTGCCTCACAGCAAGAACGTCCCTGGTTTCAGTCCTTACCGAACCAGCCGACGTTTCTGTGTGGAGTTTGCAAGTTCTCCCCGTGCTCACGTGGGTTTCCCCCGGGTTCCCCGGTTTCCTCCCACCGTCCAAAAACATGCAACCTAAGTTAATTGACTAATCCAAATAGACACCATAGACATGCTTCTAGTAAGTAGCTATCTCCTAAGAACAATCACTATCTGTCCTTCAGCTACTCCAGCAGGGGAGTTCTCGAGATCTACCCGAGCTCACACTACCCTCTCGCCTTGCAACGGGAGGGAGCCCCGGGCTCGAGGATCTTATGAGCTCGGGGCTCTCTCCCGGGACGGCATGCCAAACTAGCTTTATAATCAATCATCAGCTAAGTGTGAACTCTTGAATTGAGTAATCCACGTACGAAGAACGGACCCATGGTCAGGACGATCTGCTGCTGTTCAAAACGAGCATTAGAATGGAATAGAAAGGATGTGCAATTGGCAAATCTGCAGCAACTGCGTGATGCTATCATGTCAAAATTTCTGAGGAATATCGGCAGTACCTTGTTGATTCGATGCCATGAAGGATTCTGAAGGCAAAGTGGGGTCCAACCCAGTACTAGTACCTAATAAAGTGACCATGAGTGTATATCCACGATATAGTTAATGTTGCAAATTTGAATAATCACAAGAAGCTTTGTTTTATTGCATGTCAAATGTTTGTTTTAACAGAAAACGTCTAATAATAAATGCTGTTGTGATGTGGATTGACAGATCAGAGTTTTGGGCACTCCATTCAAACGGATATGAAAATAGAGATAAATGCATCATTGCTTCCCCTTTACGTCGAGTTAAAGCACAAACCATGCATGAACACGTCTCATGTAAAAAGTGTTTCGGCTGCAGTATTATAAACAATGTCATGTACCATCACTTTTTCCTCAAGCTGCTATTCAAAGCTTATTCATTAGAGAAAGTTAACTACAGAGAAGAGAATTAAATGGATTAAATTAGCCTATACAAGCATTATATTTTACTCATCATGACTGTGATGTCTTCATTATACACAGCAATGTTTAAATAAATATGTCATGAAAACAAGTTATGAATGCCACTGTGTGTAGGCAATAATTAAATTACATATTTATATATATATATAAAAAGAAAAGAGCAGTGTTAGACTAGGTCATGTCATAACACATAACCGTGCTATACATTTCATATGAAAAAAAAAGTATATTTAATTGTGTCTGCCTTATTGCATTCTTTTCCATTGTTTTTGTCATTTCAAAACTAGAAAATAGAAAAAAGGGATTCTGTCCTTCCCAATCACGACTACATTTTTCACCAGGAAAAGGCAAAGAGACGGCAATAAAAAGCAAAAAGAATTGTTTTTCCCCCCTACTCCTTTTTCATTTCCAGGGGGAAATGTAGTGAAAGACAGAAGTGCAGTACTGTAATATGTTTAAATGGGTCTGTAGCTTTGGGCTGGCTGTGTGATTCAGCCACCGACAGAGGGTCAAGCCACTGTAATACTCATTGGGTGTAGAAGCAGAAGATGTGCTGTGCTTATAATGTTTGTTTTGGGCTAGC